>CAUHTR010003839.1:0-42334 GCA_959609185.1 Schmidtea polychroa | reverse complement strand
AAACAGGCAAACAATTTTAAAATCTACAATTTTAGAACGTATAAAGTGATGATTACTTGGTAGCAGCAATAATTATATATAATATCTAATGCTTTTCATAAAAATAATGCTAACTGTCGAAAAATAATAATGATTGGGATAGTTTGTCTTTAGACTGTTTTGTGGGAGGCTTATTTGACGTGGCTATTTTGACAAGTTATTAAGTCGAAAGTTGTTAACTCAAAATTTATATTTATTTGCAGCAATAATTCTACAGTCAAGGATTTTTTATCAGAAAGTAAAAGATTCTGAACAACAGTTTCACATATTTACGAAGTGACTTTAGCTTGCCAGAATTTAATAAAGCTCAAATATTCTAATTTAACAAATAAGTGTTTAGGAATTGTGCCATTAGTTCTGTTGGATTATATAAAATAGGTAAGGACAAGCAAAAAATTGAAATAAAACACAAAACATAAAATGAATATTTTTAAGTGAAAATTATTGTGAGCTGATGGCATGGACATGCCCATAGACCAAGTAAATATATTGAAACTATATTGATAAAATTTCAGAGATTTTAAAGTGTGAGCATATCTTGGCCTGATTTCGGTAGGCATTCCATTAGCAATTTTGTAGATTTGTAGATTGCATTGATGTTTTGATTTTCGGCTTAGTCGCCAGTTAAATCCAACTTTAAATCCATCTTGAAATCTGACATAAATTTATTATATAACAAGTTTTTAATTTTTCAAAAACGAGCCAACTGAATTATTAAAACAAATTCAGATATCTAACTCTCCTCTTCTTAAGACTTTTCCACTTCTTCAGCCACTTGATTCTTCTTTCTTTCGTTCCTTCTTGTAAATGTAGTTCGACTGGATGAGGTGATAGAAATCTGACGCCAATGATCTCGTTTCTTCCATTTTTGTTTCTGGTTTCGTCAATAGTATCTCCCACAGTCTCGCATCGCGTCCTTTATTCGCGATGAGGTCTTGAACAATATCTTCTTCTGATTGTTCTGAATATAGAACTTCAGCTAAAGCTTTCCTTAGCCGTATCTCAAAACCTGCAAACTTTGCATCATCTTCCTGTTCCA
The DNA here is from genome assembly GCA_959609185.1 of Schmidtea polychroa. Classification (NCBI taxonomy): domain Eukaryota; kingdom Metazoa; phylum Platyhelminthes; order Tricladida; family Dugesiidae; genus Schmidtea; species Schmidtea polychroa. The sequence continues at coordinate 41,256 of CAUHTR010003839.1, read as the reverse complement.
TAGCTGCCAATTCTCTGATTTTGTCAGTTATTGATTTTGTAATTGTGAACGTATGTAAGAACAAAGCTTCGGCTTTCACATCTGTTGTTTCTGTTTCTCTGATGTTTCCCACAATGCCTTTGCTTCTGCCACCAATAAGACATCGAAAGTGCTTGTTAATCGCTGTCCATTTGTCTGCAGCTATTCTTCTATATCCCTGATCTATTCTTCGGCTTCTTTTAAACCTCGTCCATAATATCGTCTGATGTTCAGTGTGAGCATATCTTGGCCTGATTTCGGTAGGCATTCCATTAGCAATTTTGTAGATTTGTAGATTGCATTGATGTTTTGATTTTCGGCTTAGTCGCCAGTTAAATCCAACTTTAAATCCATCTTGAAATCTGACATAAATTTATTATATAACAAGTTTTTAATTTTTCAAAAACGAGCCAACTGAATTATTAAAACAAATTCAGATATCTAACTCTCCTCTTCTTAAGACTTTTCCACTTCTTCAGCCACTTGATTCTTCTTTCTTTCGTTCCTTCTTGTAAATGTAGTTCGACTGGATGAGGTGATAGAAATCTGACGCCAATGATCTCGTTTCTTCCATTTTTGTTTCTGGTTTCGTCAATAGTATCTCCCACAGTCTCGCATCGCGTCCTTTATTCGCGATGAGGTCTTGAACAATATCTTCTTCTGATTGTTCTGAATATAGAACTTCAGCTAAAGCTTTCCTTAGCCGTATCTCAAAACCTGCAAACTTTGCATCATCTTCCTGTTCCATAGCTGCCAATTCTCTGATTTTGTCAGTTATTGATTTTGTAATTGTGAACGTATGTAAGAACAAAGCTTCGGCTTTCACATCTGTTGTTTCTGTTTCTCTGATGTTTCCCACAATGCCTTTGCTTCTGCCACCAATAAGACATCGAAAGTGCTTGTTAATCGCTGTCCATTTGTCTGCAGCTATTCTTCTATATCCCTGATCTATTCTTCGGCTTCTTTTAAACCTCGTCCATAATATCGTCTGATGTTCAGTGTGAGCATATCTTGGCCTGATTTCGGTAGGCATTCCATTAGCAATTTTGTAGATTTGTAGATTGCATTGATGTTTTGATTTTCGGCTTAGTCGCCAGTTAAATCCAACTTTAAATCCATCTTGAAATCTGACATAAATTTATTATATAACAAGTTTTTAATTTTTCAAAAACGAGCCAACTGAATTATTAAAACAAATTCAGATATCTAACTCTCCTCTTCTTAAGACTTTTCCACTTCTTCAGCCACTTGATTCTTCTTTCTTTCGTTCCTTCTTGTAAATGTAGTTCGACTGGATGAGGTGATAGAAATCTGACGCCAATGATCTCGTTTCTTCCATTTTTGTTTCTGGTTTCGTCAATAGTATCTCCCACAGTCTCGCATCGCGTCCTTTATTCGCGATGAGGTCTTGAACAATATCTTCTTCTGATTGTTCTGAATATAGAACTTCAGCTAAAGCTTTCCTTAGCCGTATCTCAAAACCTGCAAACTTTGCATCATCTTCCTGTTCCATAGCTGCCAATTCTCTGATTTTGTCAGTTATTGATTTTGTAATTGTGAACGTATGTAAGAACAAAGCTTCGGCTTTCACATCTGTTGTTTCTGTTTCTCTGATGTTTCCCACAATGCCTTTGCTTCTGCCACCAATAAGACATCGAAAGTGCTTGTTAATCGCTGTCCATTTGTCTGCAGCTATTCTTCTATATCCCTGATCTATTCTTCGGCTTCTTTTAAACCTCGTCCATAATATCGTCTGATGTTCAGTGTGAGCATATCTTGGCCTGATTTCGGTAGGCATTCCATTAGCAATTTTGTAGATTTGTAGATTGCATTGATGTTTTGATTTTCGGCTTAGTCGCCAGTTAAATCCAACTTTAAATCCATCTTGAAATCTGACATAAATTTATTATATAACAAGTTTTTAATTTTTCAAAAACGAGCCAACTGAATTATTAAAACAAATTCAGATATCTAACTTCAATAAAACTTGCTTGCGTTGAGTCATTTTTTATCAAGAACACATGGAGTTAGATTCTCAAATATCCTACCGAACCATATAAAAGTAATTTAACAGTTCTACGAAACTTTGAAGCTTTAACTCTATGGGTTTGGATAATGCACCAGGAACGCCAATATTCATCTTGATGATAAGCCCAACATATCCTGAAAATTGTTTCTTATACCTGGACATTTCTGGATACTCGTGCTATTAATTCAATCTATTGTATTTTTTCAAAAAAATAACACTTACAAGAAATATGAGAGCTGAATTATCAGTGATGATCTTAATGCTGATTTATTTGTTAAATGGTTATTGAAATTGAGAGATGGAAAAATTAAACAACATCAATTTGGATTGATTACTATACGTATCTCATTAATCATTTTATTTTTTTGACTTCAGTGTAACGCCGAGTATTTCAGCTAGTTCTACAAATAAATCAAATAGATGTCGGAAAGAAACAACGAATATCTCTCGTAAGTAATATTAGTAACTTTGAGAATGTCCGTTCGCACTTTGACTGTACTAAAATAATTCTATCCGAGAGCACAATTAAAATTCCACTCAAAAACCCTAAGTCTTTTTGAAACCCAAAGTCTGCACTTAATTGAATTTTTAATGATTTAAGGAAAATATTAATTGTTTTTTTTTCTCACTTGTGAAAATTGTTGAGAGAGAATTCAGTGAAATTAGTGATTTTAAAAATTTTAATCTTTATGTTTTATTAAAATTTTAGCAAGTATTGCTTCGGAAAATTAGCAGACTCATGGTCGAATAATCAAATTATTTTGACAGAATAGGATTTTTGTTTCGGGGTTAATTGTTGGCAACTGGGCTTACGGGTTGAAATGATTTGGAATTCTTCAATGAGAGAATCTAGAGACATTTCCTATAATATGACTGATATCTCTTCTAGACTGATGCTGGCGGCAATCATGAAACTAATTATTAACCTCCAATTTTCATTGCCAATTAATCTTTCTGAAATTTTAGAGATTCCTGTGTCATCAGTTCAGCAAGTATTTATTATTTGGACAGTTAATTATTATTTACGAACAAGACCATTAACTCTTTGACTGTCCTGTGTACCATATAAAATCTTTTTTACACGGTCTTTTTTTACAAGTTTTTACAAGTTTTGCAGAAGATTTACAATCTGTAATGTCTCATAGACAGACTAGTGAAGAGCCCGGTAAATATTTTACTATCATAGACGAGTTAGTCGATAAAATATTGGGGCATAAGTTTAACAAGGAAAGTTTAACCGAATATCTGCTGGTACACTGTGCAGCCGAGAAGACTTTGAAACGAGAATTGTGTCTAAGTGACACCAATGGAACAACGGAAGTGAGGAAAAAAATCAAGAAGTTACATGAATCTCGTATAGTTGCAGAAGAGATCTACGCAGTGAGAGAAAGAAGACCAGAACAGAATATAACAAGAAATTACAGAGACGCGGTTTCAAATCAAGCAGGAAATATTGTATCACCAAGATATAATAGCGAGCCGAGAGAGTATCGAGTAAAAAGACCGATCAGAGATAAGAACGAATGCTGGACATGTCACAAGGTAGGACATTTGAGTAGAGATTGCATAACGAAGAAGGCAGTTACATGTTTTACATGTGGAAGACAAGACATGTAAGAAGTCAGTGTCCACAGATGCAGATAAAGGTAGTCGAATGTTATGCGTGTGGTACCCCGGGACACGTGAGAAGAGATTGTAAAAAAATAAGGTGTACGAGGTGTAGCTTGGGAGGTCATAAAGAGGCAGATTGTTACACAAATTTGGAGAGAATGAGATATCGGAGAATCAATGAGAATTTTGGAAGACAACAAGAACGATAAGAAGCAGGGAATTGTTATCAAGGAACGTTAAAGGAAACAAGACAAGCAGGCAAGAGATACGTAGCATTCATAGACGAACCAACAGATGAAAGAATAGAAGATAACTACAGAGAATACCCAAATATCAACACCCCGATAGAAGAGGAGATAGTCGGGCAGTGTATTAAGCAGTAATGCTGACTCCTAAATTATTAATTATTATAATAAAAGTAAAATATCACGTATTATAGAAAAAGATGTGAAAGATACAAAGGTAACGGAAGAGGAAAATAATGTAATAAGGAAAGTGAACAGATTCATGAAAAAGGATTTTGCAGAAAGAGAAAGAGAAAATATACAAATACTCACCTTAGATGAATGGAAAAATGATATTATTAGTCATGATAAAACGTAAGGCCGACCAAGTGTAACTATTAGAATACAAGACCAGAAGATGGAATGCTTGCTCGATACAGGAACTACAGTAAATGTCATGAGTTGGAGCAAATTTGAGAAACTTAAAGATGTAGAACTAACAACAACGACTGATACATTGAGATGTGAAAATAATAGTGTTTTAGAAACGAAAGGTAAAGCAATATTAGAAATAGTAATAAATGGCAGGAAAAGAAGGGTAAAATTTACGGTAGTATGATATAGGACTCCAGAGGTAATTGGTGGTATAGAGTTGCAAAAACAATTTGGTATACAACTAAAATGGCCAATAGAAGAGGTCGAGAAAACAAAGCAAGAGCACATATGCAGTATCGAAGCCAAATTTGGGAAGACAATAACGGAGATGGAACGATTTCAAAGAGCAAAAAATACTATAAAGATAAATAATCTGATACTATTGAACATTGTAAAAAAGAATCAAAGTGTTTTATGACTGATAAATGGGACATTGGCTGCACAAAGCTGTTGAAGCATAAAATAGAAACTCAAGGAAAACCGATAAATATTAAACCTTGGAGACAACCAGTCAACTTGGAAGGTAAAATAAATGAAGCGACAAAAATCTTATGGGAAAGTTATATCATCAAAAGTATAATTCGCCATGGAACACTCCATTAATATGCGTCTGGAAGAAATAAAAGCAAGATATCAGATTATGTCTTGATTTCAGGCAAATAAACCTAGTAACAGAGAGACAGGCGTTCCCTATGATAATTTGGGTGGAGCAAAGTATTTCAGTTCGATAGATCTTGGAAATGCATATTATCAAGTAGAACTAGAAGATGAATCAAAGCTAAAAACGGCGTTTTCAACCAAATCAGGGCAATACTGTTTTAACAGAATGCCATTTGGAATAGCAGCGGCACCAGGTACGTTTCAGGAACTGATGGGAAAAGTATTAATGGGTACAAGATATGCAGCAGTATACCTAGACGATATTTTGATATTTATAGAACCGATCAATCACCACTTCGAAGTTTTAAATGAAGTGCTGGACAAAATTGGAAAGGCGGGTCTTAGAATAAACCCTGAAAAGTGCTATATCCTTAAAGAGGAAGTCAAATCTTTAGGTCACATAATCAACAAAGATGGAATGCAGACGGACCCATCAAAGCTAGACGCGATTAAATCATTTGAAAAGCCAAAATGTGTTAAGAATCTGAGAAGCTTCCTAGGAATATGCAAATACTACAGAAGATTTATAAAAGAATACGCAAAAAAGGCAAGAGTTTTAGAAGAGCTATGAGGGTTAAACAACAAAAAATTAATTTGGACTGACGGATGCGACATCGCATTCGAAAATATGAAAAATGCTTTAGTGTCCTCACCTATTCTAGGGTTTCCAGATTTCGAAAGAGAATTCATTCTGGATACTGATGCGAGTTTTGACACGATTGGAGCAGTATTATCACAGAAAGACGACAACGGGTGCGAAAAGGTTATAGCATACGGTTCTCATGCAATGAGCAATCATGAAAAGGAATATTGCATAACAAGGAAAGAGTTGTTGGCAATCTATTATTTTTGTCAACACTTCAATCATTATTTATATGGAAAATGGTTCATTTTGAGAACGGACCATAAAGCTATCACGTTTATGTTATCCACAAAGAAACCAATGTTGGTTACTTAGGGGTGTGTCATTTTTACATTTTAAAATACGTTAGGGGTAATCATAATCGTTCGACTCTTTCCTAAGCACCTCCATGACTATTGCAATTTAAACCATTTGTGTACCCATGTCGACGACCATGTTGGTACTGTACACAAAGGCGAAAAAACAATGAGCAGGTGAGCTCTATTACTAAAACTACTCCCCATTGTATTTTCTTTTCGGGTTCTAGACTTAGAAGGTCTTACGTCATTATTCACTATGTATGCTGTTTTTGGATCGTTGGTGGTCCTCAATTACGGGTATTTCCAATTGTTCTCTTATAAAATTTTGTGCAGGGATCCGCCCTTATTTTCCATCTAATAATTATTGTTCTATACTTCCTATAATATCCAAATTATCCTTCAAAAATTTTGAGCAAGGATTGGCCCTTATTTCCAAGTTAACCCACACTTCCCATAATATTTAAATTGTTCTTCAAAAAATTTGAGCAGGGATCTGCCTGTATTCTTAGTCCTAACCTATGTTTGACCAAAGTACTTCCAGCGACGGACCCGTGGAGAAGCCTCCACATTTCGGCCCGAAATCAGCTGCGCGATTGAAAAGCCAGCATACCCACCAGTCTGAGCATCCCGAAGGTACCCCAAACCATGGTATGCTGGATCTCAATTCCACGGTACTATCGTTCATAATCAATAAGCATAACAATGAAACACAATAAAAATTATTATCCAAAACTTAAAAATTAAATGAAAATTAAACAATTTAACAACTAAACTAAATTGAATATAAAATTTATTTAACTTAAAAACATTACATAAAAATTTCATATTAAAATAAAATTACCCAGTCCAATCCACGATGGCATAAAATCGAAAATTGAGAGCATATGTTCATTACCTGACAAACGATTTGTTGTGTAAATCTGAAAACTAGTTTAACAAGTTGAACAACTGAAATTTCAATCCGTATTTATACTGATTGAATTGTACGCCTACGCATTCTCTGCTACTATATCCAATTAGAATGCGAGGCAATTCTGATTAATTTTGCATGTATGTGTGAATGTGTGCAATCGTTTATTTTTTAATTTAATTAATTTAATTAATCAAATTTCTATTTTTTTATTAATTTTTAAGATTTATATTTATAATTCTATAATTTAAATAGTTTTTGCTAATTTTAATTTAGTTTTACAAGTTTTTATAATTTAAATAAGTTTAGTTAACTTTATTTTAGTTTCATTGATTTAAACAATCTGGTTTTATAAATTTTATAATTCATCTAATTTTTTCTACTTTTATTCTACTTTTTATCATTTTACCAGTTTAATAGATATTTTATTTTAAATTTTAAATTTATTTATTTAATAATTTTTCATATTATTAATTAATTTATTGTCCATTATTTTATTATTATTTTATTTTTTTGTTGTTAGCTATTCCGAATGCGATATTTCTCCTAACTGTGTTAGTGATCGCGACCTTTTTTTGCGTTCCTTTATTTTATTACCCGGTCTTATTTATCATCAATGTGTTATGTACTTTAATTTGTATTGATTGGTGTTCTAATTTAACTTGGTGCGATTTTTTTTGTTATATATTTTTGATTCATTAAAACAAGCTCTCAATTCTCGGTTCCAGCCCAACACCAATAACAACGCAATTTCAGACTATGGATTAACTACCTCAGTAGTCTGGATATTAAAATAAAGTATAGAAAAGGTACTGATCATGCAAATGCAGATATGTTGTCAAGGAGTACATGTGGAACATGCACACAATGTTTATTGCCACGCGAAGACGCGAAAGTTGAAAGAATTAAAACCCTAAGAATAAACACGATGGAAAGAGCTGAAGATAATAAGTGGCAAAAAGATAATACAGAAATAGAACAAATAAAAAAAGAAATAGCACAGGGTTCAAGCTGGAAATTTATACTGTTAGACAACGTGGTAAAAACTATTGAGGGTAAGATATGGATACATAGAGAAAAAAGACAAGAAATGATAAAGAATATGCATATTTTGCTATCACACGCAGGAGCAGAAAAGGTGACAAAATATTTAGCGGACAATTACGATATGGGAGACATAAAAGAATCAGTTAAAGAAACAATTGGACAATGCGAAATGCTTTATAAATGCATTATAAATGCACTATAAATTTATTAAAATTAATAAAAATACATGGTTTTATATAAAAGCATTATATTAAAGGTACTCAGAAAAGTTTAAAATATAGCAATGTAAGTTTCGTTTATTATTGGCCACCCCTGTTATATAATATTATTATTTTCTTTTAACCCAGTTGTTTAAATAAAACATTTTATTCAATATTTTTAAAATTTCTATTTACTATCTACTAACAGACATTTTTTCTACTGGTGATTTTCTCTTTAATTTTATTTATATTGCTCTTGTGTTAAATTGTATTAAAATTTATGAAATATTTAGAAATTAAATCGTTATTTTCAATATAATTATAAGTGAAGATTTTTTGTGAGTTTGGAGGCACAAAATAGACTGCTCAAACCTAGGTAATTGCTCAGATTCCATGTAAATAATCTATCAGGCTATGATTCTGTAATTGTGCACTACCGCCATAAAGTAAATTGTGTTCAATGAACTTGATATATATATCGCTTGTTCCACTTTCATAAGTCAGTGAAATTTTAGAAATTTGAATAGATCCAATTAAATTTTACGAAAAATGTCTATGCCTTTAACTGAATTATTTGCACTGGAAAGTTATATTGGCTAAATATTGTTGGGTTTATTGTGTTGGTGATAAAACTTTAAATTTCTTAATCTGACTCCAAGCGTTTCTTTGACTGACCCACAAATAACCCTTGACAACAGAAATCTTTATTGATAATCACAAATAACTTTCACTTTACACCAACAATCAATTCAACACTCTACTTGGTGACTATACTATTCTTATTACAGCACTCAGTGAAGAATAGCACTTGTGTATAACACCGGATTGAAACATCGCTAATTACTGATTGGTTTAATCAACTGGGACTTTGAGCTGGTTGTTTTCTTTGACCTTCTTCACAACTTTATTCAAATACTCGAGTACCTTTTTTTCGTCTAATTTGTCAACTAATTCTTTTCTTCAAATCTTCTCCAATAATTATTCCTCGCAATTATTTTCTTTACAATTATTTTTCACAAATCGCTTCTCCACTAACGTTTTGTCCGACGTTGTCTAATTTTGTCTCTAATTTTGTCTCCCAAATTTGTCTGAATTTGTGTCCACTAATTTCCCTTTATATAGTTTGTTTTATTTGTGGCACAGGAGACAGATTATTTTTTTCCAATTTCATTTTCCTCTGTGTTCCCCGCTACGTCAACACCGTATACACAGTGCAGTCAACCACTAATCCGGGTTGGTAATCATTTTAATTCTTGCATTTGCAGGTTGTGGACCTCATATCATATTATAGATGCCGGATTGGTTGGGATCTCGTGTTGAAAATGTCAACAACGGGGATCTCAGTCAATCCTTCTAAATCATTGGGGAAGGTTTCAAGACAACAAAAAATCATCTGTAAACATGATAACTCATATATTAATGAAAACTTTTTACTTACAATCTCAGAAAAATCAAAATCAAAATTTTGGCATAAGAGTAAGCATTAAAAAGTGACGAAATGTGTTAGTTTATATACCCTATTTTTGATGTGGAAGTATGCATGCGTGTATTGATGCAGTAAAACAAATTCGAATTATTTTAATTCTAGAACATTCGATTTTTAATTTTTATCGATTTTGATGGCGATTTTTCCGTAAGAATTTTTGTTTTTATTCTTGAAATTTTATTTTTAAATTATTTTTATTAAATTTGCCTCCATGATGGATTTGGGCATTTCCAGAACATTCCATGCTAAATTTAATCTATTTCTTATTTTTAAATTGTTTTTTGTGAATTCTTTTCTAAAATTTCAATATTTTAAACTAAATTTTATTGGGTCGTTTGGCGGATATGATGAATTATGGATTGTTCTGGATTTTTATTCAAAATTTTGATATAATTTTCTTTAAGTAAGGTTTTATGAAGATTTTCTTTAATTTTCCTTTTAATTTTTACTAATCGCCTTTATTCGAATTTTGTTTTGTTGTTTAATGTCTTTTCGGTTATATTTTAGTAAGTTTTCGTGTGATACTTCTTGTTCGTGTTTTATTTTACTTTTAATTCAGATGTTTTATTTTTGGGTAAATTGTTTACTTGGTGTTTTATTACAATTTTATTAAAGTAAACTTAATGCTGGGTGTGCGTGTTCGTGTACTGACACATTTCGTCCCCTTCCTAACTTTGGGTTTAGAAATCAGCTTCTAGTCCAAACATCATGTATAAAAACGGGAGCTTTTAATTTATTTTCATAGTATATCCATATCCATATATACATATTTAAGTAATTCTAAATCATCCGATTTACATTCATTTAAAATTTGATTTCACAAGTCATCAATACTAATCCATTTAAATTTACCCTCTGGAACTTTCTGACTTATGGCTTGTTAATATTTATATACAAAAAGTCTGAATTTGTCCCAAAGTTATACCCCGGTATACCGCCCTCGAAGAATTTATATATCCATATCTTGGATTGATTCAATCAGTTTATCCGTAGGGCAATAATACAGAATCCAAAGACATGGCTACAATTCCTAAATATAGTTTGAATGTTCCAATTTGTTATGAGCAATAGATTTTGCTTGACCATTTTGAGTGCAAACATATTCTCTACAAAATGGCTGGTTGTAAAATTTAAAATATTGCATTTCTAATACTACACATATGTTTTGTTGTGAAATATTGTTAAATAACATGTATAATTATGAAAATTATTAATTTAATTGATGTCATACTGTATCGCGTAAAATTTTGTCTATATATTGTTTGAGACAAATATTTCAAGTCTTTTTAAATTGTATGTACATACTAAAAATGGTGCACTAAAATTGAAATTTCAAAATTGTGATTACGTAATCAATACATTTAAATGTGACTTAAATTTTAAATCTGTATCAAAATATATATCAAAGGTTTTTATAGAATTGATCACGTAATTAAAACAAAGAAGATAAAAAATACGTAGTCATCGATTTAAACAAAAAAAATAATTTTTAAAAATTGACGATTTGGGATAATTATTGCGTAGTATTTATTTGTTCTTGAGTGCACATATCTGTCTACTTTATGGTGATTGAAGAGTCATATTTCATAACTTCATTTTTATCAATTTCAAAGGTGATTTCTTAGTAATTATTATTTATTTAATTTTTATTAATGTGACTCCTTGATAGTTTCGCAGAATTTCTAAATTTTTTTTATCTTTTTGATTAAATTATATTATTATTTTCCCATTTATTTTCCAATTATTTTTAATAAATAATTAATCTCTATTTTCTATTTTCATCCTTGCCTTGAATTAGAATTTACTTTAATTGTGTTATTTATTTTTGTTCTATCCATGTTTATTTCATTTAATACTTCTTACATTTTTTATTATTACTTTTTGTTTTACTCTTTTTTCTTAGTTCAATTGATGTTTTTACATTATCATTATAAATTCAATATAAGAAAACAAGAACCACATTTTCCGCAAAAATAGAATTTGTGTTTTAAATGTTGAGTAAATTGAGAAAATTTTCACTTCATCTAAAGAGGTCGGACGTTTTGGAATAATTTACAAATAAATGATTTAATAATATTTGTGTTAATGAAAGTATATTAAAAATATTTATGAAACGTCGAGAGAAAAATGGGTTTGATCTCATACATGAGGAAACTAATTAAATTAAATTTCTGAATGTTTTATTGGTGTTATGGACCCAAATTTATTTTTCATCTGTCGATCGTCGATCATACGAAATAAAGTGAACAATTCCTTTCCGAGACTCAGCAAATGAAATTAAGTCGAATAAAAAAACATTTTTTGCGTGATTGAGATTGAAAATTTATTATTAATTGGATTATTAAATAGAAAGGAAAATAATTCATTTCCCCAGAAATTCAGAAACGTATTTTGAACATATCTCTGTCTCTAACTGATAAATTACTTTATAGACTCCCATGATTTGGAATCGTAGGGATTATTGGAGTCACGTTTATAATTTGATAATTTTGCTTTCATTTTGTTAATTGGATCAGAGAAATTTGTAAAAAAAAATTTTCAAATATTCAAGAAAATTTGTAAAATTAGTAAGGGAATCTTTTTATGGGGTCCTGAAAAAAAATAAAATTTAGGAAATAATAATTCAAAAATAAAATTAATCAATTAAAAAGTGCAAATAACAAATTTAGCAAAGAAAACAATAAACAAATAACAAATTGATGATAAGTGGAAATGGGTACAGCAGAGGAATAATGTTTTGTTAGTGATTTGACGAGTAGAAAGGGAGAGAGAAAAAGTCGTTTTTGCACTATATAAAATATTTTATCAATTCTCCTAGGAGAATTACATTTGTTTGATCAGATAGAGGGCGGTCTCAATATGAGTTAATGGTATGGCCCTTGTGAAGATAAGTTGTGGTTTAAGAGTGTGTTGAAAAAATTATTTTTTCTTTCAAAATCTGTCGAACCTGTATATATATTGAAATATACAGACTTACGAATCTCAAGTGTTGTATGGAAAATATCCTAATCGTAAATGTCACTTAGCTTCCAATTTATTCCAATTTCATACTGTTCAGATATTTTATAGACACCTCTAAATCAAGTCCTCACTAAAACCTTCGCAAACTCGAGGTTCACATCGATGTGACTCCCACGTTATCTGATGTATTTCTATAAGCAGACATTCTTCATTTTAAAATAAGAGTAGGTAGTTAGTAGCCCACTGCAACAATTACCCCCCCCCCGGGGGGGGGGGGTTGTTGCAACTTTTTTTTTGTTGCAACTTTTTTTTGTTGCAACTTTTTATTACGCAATTGTTGCAACTCACATTTTTTGCTTTCAGGGATTTATGGTCCAAATTTTTTTTTATCAGACTATAGTGAGGGGGTCTCGATGGTCCTAGGATTTTCAATACAAATAAAATTTTTTCAATAGAAAAAGGCGGTCTTCAATAAAAAAGCATGGATTTTTCAGACTATAGTGAGGGGGTCTCGATGGTCCTGGGATTTTCAATACAAATAAAATTTTTTCTATACAAAAATCCGACTATCAATAAAAAAGCCAAGGATTTATCACACTATAGTGAGGGGGTCTCGATGGTCCTGGGATTTTCAATACAAAAAATTTTTTTCAATACAAAAATCCGACTACCACTAAAAAAGCATGGAATTTTCAGACTATAGTGAAGGGGTCTCGATGGTCCTGGGATTTTCAATACAAAAAATTTTTTTTCTATACAAAAATCCGACTACCACTAAAAAAGCCAAGGATTTATCACACTATAGTGAGGGGGTCTCGATGGTCCTGGGATTTTCAATACAATAAATTTTTTTCAATACAAAAATCCGACTACCAATAAAAAAGCATGGAATTTTCACACTATAGTGAGGGGGTCTCCTTGGTCCTGGGATTTTCAATACAAAAATTTTTTTCAATACAAAAAGGCGGTCTTCAATAAAAAAGCATGGTAATTTAAGGTCTCAGGATATTTTCAATACAAATAGTTGGTCTACACTAAAAAAGCCAAAGATTTTTCAGACTATAGTGAGGTGGGTCTCGATGGTCCTGAGAAAAAGGTGGTCTACACTAAAAAACGTGGTAAATTTTTTCAATTACAGTAAATAATGGTCCTAAAAAATTAAATTACAGTAAATTATGGTTCAAATTTTTGAATTGAAGTAAATAATGGTCCTAAAAATTAAATTACAGTAATTATGGTCTAAAAATTAAATTACAGTAAATAATGGTCCTAAAATTAAATTACAGTAAATTATGGTCAAAATTTTAAATTACAGTAAATAATGGTCTAAAAATTGAATTAAAGTAAATTATGGTCTAAGATTTTGAATTAAAGTAAATGATGGTTCAAATTTTTCAATAACAGTAAATTTAGGTTCTAAAAAATTAAATTACAGTAAATTATGGTTCTTAAAAATTAAATTACAGTAAATTAAGGTTCAAATTTTTCAATTACAGTTAATTATGGTTCTAAAAAATTAAATTAAAGTAAATTAAGGTTCAAATTTTTCAATTAAAGTAAATAATGGTCCAAATTTTTGAATTAAAGTAAATTATGGTTCAAATTTTTAAATTAAAGTAATGAATGGGCACAAATAACTAAATTAAGGTTCTAAAAAAATTAAATTAAAGTTAATTAAGGTCCAAATTTTAAAATTAAGTAATCAATGGTCAAAAATTTTAAATTAAAGTTAAATAAGTAAATTAAAGTAATAATATTTAAATAAGTAATGTAATAAGTAAATTAAAGTAAGATTTTAAAATTTATTAACAAAAAGTTGAAATAATAGAAGGTGTTTGAGAATTGAAATTTTTTAATGAAAATTTTTATGAAATAATTTTTTAAGTAATTTTTAATAGAAATTTTTATGGAATAATTTTTTAAGTTAATTTTTAATGGAAATTTTTATGAAATATTTTTCAATGATAATTTTAGATGGAAATTTTTAAGATAATTTTTAATGAAAATTTCTATGAAATATTTTTCAAAGACAAATTTTAATAATAATTCAACAACAAACCAACAACTTAGTACCAACAACCAGTAACTTATGAACATGTATTAACAATCAGATACCTACAACTAGTTACTAACAACCTGCTACCAAGTACTTACAATCAGTTACCTGCTACCAAATACTTTCAACATGATACCACGTACTAAATAACTCTCAAACAACCAGATACTTACAACCAATTACCAGATACCAAGTACCTACAACTAGTTACTAACAACTAGTTACCTGATACTAAGTACCTACAACCATCTAACAAGTACTAACAACCAAAAACAAGCAACCAACTAGGTACCAAGTACTAACAACCGACAACAACTAACTACCACCTACCAAGTACTTACAACCAACTAGATACCAAGTACTAACAACCAGTTACCTGATACTAAGTACCTACAACCATCTACCAAGTACATACAACCAAGTACTAAGCATTATTAACCAACTACTAGGTACCAACAACAACTAACTACCAACAACTAAGTACCTACAACCACCTACCTATTAACTAGCTACAACCACCTACCAACTAGCTACCACCTACCCATTAACTAGTTACAACCAGCTAACTAGGTACTAGATACCGAGTACTCACAACCAACAACAACCAGGTACTAATCATTAATTACCAATTACTAAGTACCTACAACCATCTACCAAGTACATACAACCAAGTACTAAGTACCTACAACCGACTAGCTACCACCTACCAAGTACCACCAACAACCAGTTACCTGCTACTAAGTACCAACAACCACCTACCAAGTACATACAACCAACATCAACCAGGTACTAAGCATTAATTACCAACTAACTACCACCTACCAAGTACCTACAACCACCTACCCATTAACTAGTTACTAAGTACTATCAACCAACTAGGTACTAGATACCAAGTACTAACAACCAACAACAACCAGGTACTAATCATTAATTACCAATTACTAAGTACCTACAACCATCTACCAAGTACATACAACCAAGTACTAAGCATTATTAACCAACTACTAAGTACCTACAACCGACTAGCTACCACCTACCAAGTACCACCAACAACGAGATACCTACAACTAGATACTAACAACTAGTTACCAGATACCTACTACTCACAGCCGTCAACAACCAGGTACTAAGCATCATCAACCAAGTAATAACAACTAGATAACAACCAGATACCAAACACTTACAACCAGATGACCACATGAAATTATTGGTTAAATAAGTAAATTAATGTCTAATTTTAAAATTAAGTAATCAATGGTCTAAAATATTAAAGTTAAAGTCAATTTAAGATGAAAGTTTTCTGGGATTTTCAATGTTAATTTTAGATGCAAATCTTCGTCAATTAATCAATGACCACATGAAATTATTAGTTAAATATGAAAATAATGGTTATAATTAGTTGTTTAGTAAATTATGGTGTAAAATTAAGAAATAAAGAATAATTAGGTAAATTAAGGTTCAAAATTTAAAATTAAGTAACCAATGGTTCAAATTTTAAATTAAAGCTAAATAAGTAAATTAAAGTAAGATTTTTAAATTTATTATCAAAAGATTGAATAACCACCAACTTTTTTGAGAAATGTAATTTTTAATGAAAATTTAAATGGAAATTTTTTTTTAAGTTAATTTTAAATGTAAAATTTTTTAAGTTAATTTTAATGAAATAATTTTTTAAGTTAATTTTTAATGGAAATTTTAATGGAATAATAATAATAATAATAATAATAATAATAATAATAATTCAACAGTTCCCAACAATCGGTTACTAAATATTTTTAACTAGATGCTAACAAATACTTTGAACATGATACCACGTACTAACTAACTCTCAAACAACCAGATACTTACAACTAACTACTAAATATTCTTCACTGTATTTTATGAAATGCTTTTTAAATTAATATTTTTTTTTATACATCTTCTATAATAATTTTAATTACAATCAGTAGAAAAAACCTTTTCAAATTTAACAAAAATGTTGATTTTCATCAAAAAACCACAACTCATCACCACGTGAAATTCAAAATAATTTAAATTACAATGAAGGACTAATGAATTCTAATTTACAAAACATTCTTCTTTTAATTGATAACTTATTATTGCAATGTAAAAATCGCATTCAATAAATACTTATTATTGATCATTTTTATTATATATACTCTGAGTTTATCCGACAGGATGTTTTGACCCCCTAAGGGTACTGGTCGTAAGGGTACTGGTCGTAAGGGTATTAGTCGTAAGGGTATTGATCACACTCAATCACCACCTACCCATTAACTAGCTACTAACAACCAGCTAACAACTAGATACCAAGTACTTACAACCAGCATATCAACTTACAAATATCAACTTACAACTAGATACTAACAACATCGCACCAACTACCAAGTACAAGATACCAACAACTTAATATCATCTACCAGTAACTATAAACACGTATTTTCAACCTGCTACCAAGTACTTACAATCAGATACCAACTACCACCTACCAAGTACTAACAACCAACTACCTACAACCAACAACTATGTACTAACAAATTGATCTTTAAAAGCAAATACTCATCACTTAGATGGAAAATTAATTGAACTCAAGGCATCAATAACTTGGTAAAATTGATTAAATAATTATAAAAATTTAAATTATTCAAAATAAATATCATAAAAATTTAATTAATAGACAAGAAAGAACATTAAATTTGAATCATTAAGTCACTTGCAAGATTTGTAAAATACTGGATAGTAAATAAAAAAAAATACTGATCATTCAAGTTGAATCAACTAAGTTAATAAATTAATAAGAATTTTAATTAGTTTTGTAAAAGTAATACATGTACTCAAATTGATTGACTGATTTCTCAATATATTCAAAAATCAGTATAAATTCATTAAAATTATCAAAGTCAGCAATCTACAATAAAAATAATTATCATTAAATTCCAAAAGAGACTAGATAACTAATGATAACATCTAACAAACCAGTAAATTCATTCAAATGACAATAATTGGTATATCCAAGCGAATTCTCTAATAAAATCATCTAAAAAGCATTAAATTTCCCTGAAATATCTATATCTTTTAAGATTAGTATCTTATCGATAAGTACTTGTTAAAGATCATATATTCACCTCAAACTAGCAAGATTCATTAAAATCCCTTAAATGACTATATTTCAACCCTTAATTCATATTATTACAAATATTTCACTTAAAAGCATCAAATTTCATTGAAATAACTATCTTTAAAGATTGGTATCTTATCGATAAGTACCCGTAAAAGATCATATATTCACCTCAGACTAATAAGATTCATTAAAATCCCATTTAAATGACTATAATTCTAACTTTAATTCATATTATCACAAATATTTCCCTATTGATAAAACCAGTTATAATAAAATTTTTGTTAATCACTGTACTCAAAATTTAAAATAAATATAACTGACTAGGTCCCATTGAAAGATTAAATTTATCCATTCAATAAAATATATTTCTTCAAATGATCATTTTTACCGATATTCAACCGATTTAATTACTAATTAAAATCAAGATTTCTTCCAATAAAGATCAATTTTATTTAGTTGTCGATGTTTTAAGTCCATATTTCTTAACTTTTGTCATTCTCCGCTTAAATAAAGAAAAAATAATTTAAAGTTGAAGTCAATCCCAATTATCTGTAAAGATTTCATTGTCAAAACCAAGTAAATCGATCATTATCCCTACTTAATAAACATTGTTCTAAAACATAAATCTAAATTAATTTACTGTGCATTAATCACAACCTAATAAAACGATATAATTAATATTGATTCATAACTGACTAATTGCAATTTCCCTTAAAACATTGATATTTTACCAACATCATCCTTAAAAGATCATATATTCCCATCTTAACCCATCCTTCATTAAATTCAATCGACTATATCTCCCTTACAATGATATATTCCCACCTTATCCGATCTCATTAAATCTAACCGACTATATCACCCTTAAAAGATCATATTTTCCCATCTTAACCAATCTCTCATTAAATCTAACCGACTATATCTCCCTTACAATGATATATTCCCATCTTAACCCATCCTTCATTAAATTCAATCGAATATATCTCCCTTACAATGATATATTCCTACCTTATCCGATCTCTCATTAAATCTAACCAACTATATCTCCCTTAAAAGATCATATTTTCCCATCTTTACCGATCTCTCATTAAAGTCAATCGACTATATCTCCATTACAATGATATATTCCCATCTTAACCCATCCCTCATTAAATTTAACCGACTATATCCCCTCAAAAGATCATTTTTTCACACCTTATCCGATCTCTCATTAAATCTAACCGACAATATCCCATCTTATCCGATCTCTCACCAAATATTTCTACCCCTTTAAACATCTAACCAAATATATCCCTCAATTCTACCCACTTGAATCCTCCTTTAATTCAATTCAGTCTTAAAATCCTTAGAGAACTTCAAAAATATGACTTAATTGTTACAGACACCAAATATTCTTCCATTGAAATAATTTAGTAGCTATGTAGTAAGAGTTCACTAAAAGATCAAAAATCAATATTTTCTACAAATATTTACCATCAAATACTGGAGATGATATATATTGTTTGATTATAATTCTTCATCGATTCAACCAATCATTTTCAAGCAATAACAGCAAACTAAATTTCTGTATATCCTACAATAATTATCAAGTAAATTTTAAGTTATTGATAAAGTTAACTGGTTTCTTAGCTTATGTTTTTTAAAGTGCATCAATGTGTAAATATTCTTAGAAAATTATTGAAAAATTATTTATTCAAATGCATTACAAAGTCATCAAAAATCACTTAATTATTAACCTAATTGTCAATGAAATTAATTTTTATTTAAAAACTATTCAATAAAATACAACTAATTATCAAGAAATTAATTAAATTTATCAATTAAATTTATCAGTCAACATGAAATTCTTAGAAAATTATTCAATATCCTCATAAAAATTTATCCACTTGATTATTGTACAAACTCTAATTATTAACCTCATTAAAAATTAAAAATACATCCAATTATCAAGAAATTAATTAAATTTATCTTAGAACTAACTTTAAATTATTAAATATTCATTCAATAAACATGAAATTCATGAAAATATTAGAAATTCACAAAAAATGATGGAAATTCATGAAAATGATAGAAATTCATAAAAATGATAGAAATTTACTTGAATAAAACCATCAACTCTAAAAATTATCAATGCCTTAAACAACAAATTTGTCTAAATAATCATTCAAATAAAAGCATTAAATACCTTTACGACTAATACACTTACGACATGTTGAATGTGAGTAGTACCCTTGTGAGCAATACCCATAGGGGGACAGAATATTTTGTCGGATAAACTCAGAGTATATATTAATTAACTCATTCAAATTTATCATTGAATCAGTAAAATTATCATAAATTTCGATAAATTCTAATGTGGTAAGCAATGAAAAGAGAAATATTCTTTAAACTTAGATAAAACTAACAATGAAGGTGGTAAGAATCATTAAAGTGAGAAAATTATTCATTACTCGATGATAAATTCAAATGGATGAAAATAATTGGTAGAATAATTTATTAATGGGCATAGATAAGAAAAAAGGTTGATAAGAATGGAAATATATTAATTGAATTTATTTAAAATTATTTCATAAAATTCATAAAAAAAAACTTTTAAAAGAAATATTTGTGGAGATGTTTTAGGTGAAAATTAATCAAAATCGGTGGAATATAATTGATTAAATATCGAGGATGGGGGTTATAATTAATGGAAAATCAATGGGATACAAATGATTAAATAGTGGAAAATCCGGGAATATAAGTGATTAATTAATGGAATATTGAGAATCGGAGGAATATCAATGAGAAGGATATATAATTTAAACTAGTTTATTACATAACAAGCCGCGACTAGTTTATTACATAACAAGCCGTGAATGATAATTTATTGAGAATTATTGATTAGATCTTTTTTTTAATTTTTGACTAAATAAATTCTAAAATAATAGCAAATTATTACTAAAATGTTTTAATTTGCATTATGTATTTCAAAACAATTATCATAAAAGATAATAATATATATATATATATATATATATATATATATATATATATATATTACCCTTTTCATTCAAAATAAGTTAAATATTCAAATATAAGTCTTAGAAAATACAATCAAAATTAAATTTTAAAAATATAAATTTTATAAGTTTTCAAATTCTCGAATAATGTAAATAAGAAATTAATCTATTACCAGTTACATACTTTTAAACTTATTGATGGAATAAAACATTAGAAATAAAAAGTGTTTTTTTTTGTATAAGTACTTGTAATAATAGCTATATATTATTAAATTTACTATTCTACACTAAATATTTCGAAAACAAATATCATAATATGAATTATATTACTCCTTTCAATCAAAGTAAATTAAATGTATCATTCAAATACAATTAAAATTAAATCATCAATTTAATACTTTAATTTAAAAATAAAAATTTTATATGTAAATGCGAATAAGAAATTGATTTATTAACAGTTCTAAACTTTTTAAACTTATTGATTAGGCAGTAGAAACTAACTTTTTTTTCAAAAAGTCCTTTAACATTGTATTCTATTTATTATCAAATTAACTATTTTACACTAAAATATTTCAATTTAGAAAAAAAATCATCATAATATTGAATGTGATACTTCAATCAAAATAAGTTAATACTTAAATATATGTCTTATAAAGTACAATCAAAATTAAATACTTCACTAAATTTTAAGTAAAGTTTTTTAAATTCTCTGGTAAATGTTAACAAGATATTAATTTATTAATCATTATAGACTTTTTATACTTATTATCGAAATTAAACAATAGAATGATATTCAAAATATGTACAATTTAAAAATAAAATTAAAATTAAATTACATACTTTAAAAATGTTGGTAAAATACCATTCACAGCTTGTTATGTAATAAACTAGTCGCGGCTTGTTATGTAATAAACTAGTTTAAATTATATATCCTTCTCATTGATATTCCTCCGATTCTCAATATTCCATTAATTAATCACTTATATTCCCGGATTTTCCACTATTTAATCATTTGTATCCCATTGATTTTCCATTAATTATAACCCCCATCCTCGATATTTAATCAATTATATTCCACCGATTTTGATTAATTTTCACCTAAAACATCTCCACAAATATTTCTTTTAAAAGTTTTTTTTTATGAATTTTATGAAATAATTTTAAATAAATTCAATTAATATATTTCCATTCTTATCAACCTTTTTTCTTATCTATGCCCATTAATAAATTATTCTACCAATTATTTTCATCCATTTGAATTTATCATCGAGTAATGAATAATTTTCTCACTTTAATGATTCTTACCACCTTCATTGTTAGTTTTATCTAAGTTTAAAGAATATTTCTCTTTTCATTGCTTACCACATTAGAATTTTTATCGAAATTTATGATAATTTTACTGATTCAATGATAATTTGAATGAGTTAATTAATATATACTCTGAGTTTATCCGAAAAAATATTCTGTCCCCCTATGGGTATTGCTCACAAGGGTACTACTCACATTCAACATGTCGTAAGTGTATTAGTCGTAAAGGTATTTAATGCTTTTATTTGAATGATTATTTAGACAAATTTGTTGTTTAAGGCATTGATAATTTTTAGAGTTGATGGTTTTATTCAAGTAAATTTCTATCATTTTTATGAATTTCTATCATTTTCATGAATTTCCATCATTTTTGTGGATTTCTATTATTTTTGTGAATTTCATGTTTATTGAATGAATATTTAATAATTTAAAGTTAGTTCTAAGATAAATTTAATTAATTTCTTGATAATTGGATGTATTTTTAATTTTTAATGAGGTTAATAATTAGAGTTTGTACAATAATCAAGTGGATAAATTTTTATGAGGATATTGAATAATTTTCTAAGAATTTCATGTTGACTGATAAATTTAATTGATAAATTTAATTAATTTCTTGATAATTAGTTGTATTTTATTGAATAGTTTTTAAATAAAAATTAATTTCATTGACAATTAGGTTAATAATTAAGTGATTTTTGATGACTTTGTAATGCATTTGAATAAATAATTTTTCAATAATTTTCTAAGAATATTTACACATTGATGCACTTTAAAAAACATAAGCTAAGAAACCAGTTAACTTTATCAATAACTTAAAATTTACTTGATAATTATTGTAGGATATACAGAAATTTAGTTTGCTGTTATTGCTTGAAAATGATTGGTTGAATCGATGAAGAATTATAATCAAACAATATATATCATCTCCAGTATTTGATGGTAAATATTTGTAGAAAATATTGATTTTTGATCTTTTAGTGAACTCTTACTACATAGCTACTAAATTATTTCAATGGAAGAATATTTGGTGTCTGTAACAATTAAGTCATATTTTTGAAGTTCTCTAAGGATTTTAAGACTGAATTGAATTAAAGGAGGATTCAAGTGGGTAGAATTGAGGGATATATTTGGTTAGATGTTTAAAGGGGTAGAAATATTTGGTGAGAGATCGGATAAGATGGGATATTGTCGGTTAGATTTAATGAGAGATCGGATAAGGTGTGAAAAAATGATCTTTTGAGGGGATATAGTCGGTTAAATTTAATGAGGGATGGGTTAAGATGGGAATATATCATTGTAAGGGAGATATAGTCGATTGACTTTAATGAGAGATCGGTAAAGATGGGAAAATATGATCTTTTAAGGGAGATATAGTTGGTTAGATTTAATGAGAGATCGGATAAGGTAGGAATATATCATTGTAAGGGAGATATAGTCGATTGACTTTAATGAGAGATCGGTAAAGATGGGAAAATATGATCTTTTAAGGGAGATATAGTTGGTTAGATTTAATGAGAGATCGGATAAGGTAGGAATATATCATTGTAAGGGAGATATATTCGATTGAATTTAATGAAGGATGGGTTAAGATGGGAATATATCATTGTAAGGGAGATATATTCGATTGAATTTAATGAAGGATGGGTTAAGATGGGAATATATCATTGTAAGGGAGATATAGTCGGTTAGATTTAATGAGAGATTGGTTAAGATGGGAAAATATGATCTTTTAAGGGTGATATAGTCGGTTAGATTTAATGAGATCGGATAAGATGGGAATATATCATTGTAAGGGAGATATAGTCGATTGAATTTAATGAAGGATGGGTTAAGATGGGAATATATGATCTTTTAAGGATGATGTTGGTAAAATATCAATGTTTTAAGGGAAATTGCAATTAGTCAGTTATGAATCAATATTAATTATATCGTTTTATTAGGTTGTGATTAATGCACAGTAAATTAATTTAGATTTATGTTTTAGAACAATGTTTATTAAGTAGGGATAATGATCGATTTACTTGGTTTTGACAATGAAATCTTTACAGATAATTGGGATTGACTTCAACTTTAAATTATTTTTTTCTTTATTTAGGCGGAGAATGACAAAAGTTAAGAAATATGGACTTAAAACATCGACAACTAAATAAAATTGATCTTTATTGGAAGAAATCTTGATTTTAATTAGTAATTAAATCGGTTGAATATCGGTAAAAATGATCATTTGAAGAAATATATTTTATTGAATGGATAAATTTAATCTTTCAATGGGACCTAGTCAGTTATATTTATTTTAAATTTTGAGTACAGTGATTAACAAAAATTTTATTATAACTGGTTTTATCAATAGGGAAATATTTGTGATAATATGAATTAAAGTTAGAATTATAGTCATTTAAATGGGATTTTAATGAATCTTATTAGTCTGAGGTGAATATATGATCTTTTACGGGTACTTATCGATAAGATACCAATCTTTAAAGATAGTTATTTCAATGAAATTTGATGCTTTTAAGTGAAATATTTGTAATAATATGAATTAAGGGTTGAAATATAGTCATTTAAGGGATTTTAATGAATCTTGCTAGTTTGAGGTGAATATATGATCTTTAACAAGTACTTATCGATAAGATACTAATCTTAAAAGATATAGATATTTCAGGGAAATTTAATGCTTTTTAGATGATTTTATTAGAGAATTCGCTTGGATATACCAATTATTGTCATTTGAATGAATTTACTGGTTTGTTAGATGTTATCATTAGTTATCTAGTCTCTTTTGGAATTTAATGATAATTATTTTTATTGTAGATTGCTGACTTTGATAATTTTTAATGAATTTATACTGATTTTTGAATATATTGAGAAATCAGTCAATCAATTTGAGTACATGTATTACTTTTACAAAACTAATTAAAATTCTTATTAATTTATTAACTTAGTTGATTCAACTTGAATGATCAGTATTTTTTTTTATTACTATCCAGTATTTTACAAATCTTGCAAGTGACTTAATGATTCAAATTTAATGTTCTTTCTTGTCTATTAATTAAATTTTTATGATATTTATTTTGAATAATTTAAATTTTTATAATTATTTAATCAATTTTACCAAGTTATTGATGCCTTGAGTTTCAATTAATTTTCCATCTAATTTTTCAAGTGATGAGTATTTGCTTTTAAAGATCAATTTGTTAGTACATAGTGTTGGTTGTAGGTAGTTGGTTGTTAGTACTTGGTAGGTGGTAGTTGGTATCTGATTGTAAGTACTTGGTAGCAGGTTGAAAATACGTGTTTATAGTTACTGGTAGATGATATTAAGTTGTTGGTATCTTGTACTTGGTAGTTGGTGCGATGTTGTTAGTATCTAGTTGTAAGTTGATATTTGTAAGTGATATGCTGGTTGTAAGTACTTGGTATCTAGTTGTTAGCTGGTTGTTAGTAGCTAGTTAATGGGTAGGTAGTGATTGAGTGTGATCAATACCCTTACGACTAATACCCTTACGACCAGTACCCTTACGACCAGTACCCTTAGGGGGTCAAAACATCCTGTCGGATAAACTCAGAGTATATATAATAAAAATGATCAATAATAAGTATTTATTGAATGCGATTTTTACATTGCAATAATAAGTTATCAATTAAAAGAAGAATGTTTTGTAAATTAGAATTCATTAGTCCTTCATTGTAATTTAAATTATTTTGAATTTCACGTGGTGATGAGTTGTGGTTTTTTGATGAAAATCAACATTTTTGTTAAATTTGAAAAGGTTTTTTCTACTGATTGTAATTAAAATTATTATAGAAGATGTATAAAAAAAAAATATTAATTTAAAAAGCATTTCATAAAATACAGTGAAGAATATTTAGTAGTTAGTTGTAAGTATCTGGTTGTTTGAGAGTTAGTTAGTACGTGGTATCATGTTCAAAGTATTTGTTAGCATCTAGTTAAAAATATTTAGTAACCGATTGTTGGGAACTGTTGAATTATTATTATTATTATTATTATTATTATTATTATTATTATTATTATTATTATTCCAATAAAATTTCCATTAAAAATTAACTTAAAAAATTATTTCATTAAAATTAACTTAAAAAATTTTACATTTAAAATTAACTTAAAAAAAATTTCCATTTAAATTTTCATTAAAAATTACATTTCTCAAAAAAGTTGGTGGTTATTCAATCTTTTGATAATAAATTTAAAAATCTTACTTTAATTTACTTATTTAGCTTTAATTTAAAATTTGAACCATTGGTTACTTAATTTTAAATTTTGAACCTTAATTTTCCTTAATTTATCCTTAATTTACCTAATTATTCTTTATTTCTTAATTTTACACCATAATTTACTAAACAACTAATTATAACCATTATTTTCATATTTAACTAATAATTTCATGTGGTCATTGATTAATTGACGAATATTTGCATCTAAAATTAACATTGAAAATCCCAGAAAACTTTCATCTTAAATTGACTTTAACTTTAATATTTTAGACCATTGATTACTTAATTTTAAAATTAGACATTAATTTACTTATTTAACCAATAATTTCATGTGGTCATCTGGTTGTAAGTGTTTGGTATCTGGTTGTAAGTACTAGGTATCTAGTTGTTATTACTTGGTTGATGATGCTTAGTACCTGGTTGTTGACGGCTGTGAGTAGTAGGTATCTGGTAACTAGTTGTTAGTATCTAGTTGTAGGTATCTCGTTGTTGGTGGTACTTGGTAGGTGGTAGCTAGTCGGTTGTAGGTACTTAGTAGTTGGTTAATAATGCTTAGTACTTGGTTGTATGTACTTGGTAGATGGTTGTAGGTACTTAGTAATTGGTAACTGGTTGTTAGTACTTGGTATCTAGTTGGTTGTAAGTACTTGATATCTAGTAGCTAGTTGGTTGGTTGTTTTTGGTTGTTAGTATCTAGTTGTGAGGTTATCAGGTAACCAGTTGTTAGTAACTAGTTGGTTGATTTTGGTTGTTAGTACTTAGTAGTTGGTTGATAATGCTTAGTACTTGGTTGATGTTGGTTGTAAGTACTTGGTAGATGGTACCTAGTTGGTTGTTTGTTTTTGGTTGTAAGTATTTGTTAGGTGGTTGTAGGTACTTGGTAGCAGGTAACTGGCTGTTAGTAACTAGTTGTAGGTACTTGGTATCAGGTAACTAGTTGTTAGTAACTAGTTGTAGGTACTTGGTATCAGGTAACTGGTTGTTAGTACTTGGTACCTAGTACCTAGTTAGCTGGTTGTAACTAGTTAATGGGTAGGTGGTAACCAGTTGGTAGGTGGTTGTAGCTAGTTAATAGGTAGGTGGTTGTAGGTACTTAGTTGTTGGTAGTTAGTTATTGTTGGTACTTAGTAGTTGGTTAATAATGCTTAGTACCTGGTTGTTGACGTCTGTGAGTAGTTGGTATCTGGTAACTAGTTGTTAGTATGTGGTTGTAGGTACTTGGTAGGTTGTAGTTAGTTGTTAGCTGGTTGTTGTCGGTTGTTAGTACTTGGTACCTAGTTGGTTGCTTGTTTTTGGTTGTTAGTACTTGTTAGATGGTTGTAGGTACTTAGTATCAGGTAACTAGTTGTTAGTAACTAGTTGTAGGTACTTGGTATCTGGTAATTGGTTGTAAGTATCTGGTTGTTTGAGAGTTATTTAGTACGTGGTATCATGTTGAAAGTATTTGGTAGCAGGTAACTGATTGTAAGTACTGGTAGCAGGTTGTTAGTAACTAGTTGTAGGTATCTGATTGTTAATACATGTTCATAAGTTACTGGTTGTTGGTACTAAGTTGTTGGTTTGTTGTTGAATTATTATTAAAATTTGTCTTTGAAAAATATTTCATAGAAATTTTCATTAAAAATTATCTTAAAAATTTCCATCTAAAATTATCATTGAAAAATATTTCATAAAAATTTCCATTAAAAATTAACTTACAAAATTATTCCATAAAAATTTCTATTAAAAATTACTTAAAAAATTATTTCATAAAAATTTTCATTAAAAAATTTCAATTCTCAAACACCTTCCTATTATTTCAACTTTTTGTTAATAAATTTTAAAATCTTACTTTAATTTACTTATTACATTACTTATTTAAAAATTATTACTTTAATTTACTTATTTAACTTTAATTTAAAATTTTTGACCATTGATTACTTAATTTTAAAATTTGGACCTTAATTAACTTTAATTTAATTTTTTAGAACCTTAATTTAGTTATTTGAGCCCATTCATTACTTTAATTTAAAAATTTGAACCATAATTTACTTTAATTCAAAAATTTGGACCATTATTTACTTTAATTGAAAAATTTGAACCTTAATTTACTTTAATTTAATTTTTTAGAACCATAATTAACTGTAATTGAAAAATTTGGACCATTATTTACTGTAATTTAATTTTTAAGAACCATAATTTACTGTAATTTAATTTTTTAGAACCTTAATTTAGTTATTTGTGCCCATTCATTACTTTAATTTAATTTTTTAGGACCTTAATTTACTTTATTTTAATTTTTTTTAGAACCATTATTTACTTAATTTAAAAATTTGGACCATAATTTACTTTAATTGAAAAATTTGAACCTTAATTTACTTTAATTTAATTTTTTTAGAACCATAATTAACTGTAATTGAAAAATTTGGACCATTATTTACTGTAATTCAAAAATTTGAACCATAATTTACTGTAATTTAATTTTTTAGGACCATTATTTACTGTAATTGAAAAATTTACCACGTTTTTTAGTGTAGACCACCTTTTTCTCAGGACCATCGAGACCCACCTCACTATAGTCTGAAAAATCTTTGGCTTTTTTAGTGTAGACCAACTATTTGTATTGAAAATATCCTGAGACCTTAAATTACCATGCTTTTTTATTGAAGACCGCCTTTTTGTATTGAAAAAAATTTTTGTATTGAAAATCCCAGGACCAAGGAGACCCCCTCACTATAGTGTGAAAATTCCATGCTTTTTTATTGGTAGTCGGATTTTTGTATTGAAAAAAATTTATTGTATTGAAAATCCCAGGACCATCGAGACCCCCCTCGCTATAGTGTGATAAATCCTTGGCTTTTTTAGTGGTAGTCGGATTTTTGTATAGAAAAAAAATTTTTTGTATTGAAAATCCCAGGACCATCGAGACCCCTTCACTATAGTCTGAAAATTCCATGCTTTTTTAGTGGTAGTCGGATTTTTGTATTGAAAAAAATTTTTTGTATTGAAAATCCCAGGACCATCGAGACCCCCTCACTATAGTGTGATAAATCCTTGGCTTTTTTATTGATAGTCGGATTTTTGTATAGAAAAAATTTTATTTGTATTGAAAATCCCAGGACCATCGAGACCCCCTCACTATAGTGTGATAAATCCTTGGCTTTTTTATTGATAGTCGGATTTTTGTATAGAAAAAATTTTATTTGTATTGAAAATCCCAGGACCATCGAGACCCCCTCACTATAGTCTGAAAAATCCATGCTTTTTTATTGAAGACCGCCTTTTTCTATTGAAAAAATTTTATTTGTATTGAAAATCCTAGGACCATCGAGACCCCCTCACTATAGTCTGATAAAAAAAAATTTGGACCATAAATCCCTGAAAGCAAAAAATGTGAGTTGCAACAATTGCGTAATAAAAAGTTGCAACAAAAAAAAGTTGCAACAAAAAAAAAGTTGCAACAACCCCCCCCCCCCCGGGGGGGGGGGGGGGGTAATTGTTGCAGTGGGCTACTAACTACCTACTAATAAGTTCTTTGTTGATGTAAAAATGTTTTAAAAGGAAATGTATAAAACATTAATATTTTAAAATTTCATCCTTTTTGTAAATTTTTAGAAAACTAAAATTTTCATAACATTGCATTGTAACAATTTTTTTAATTTCAAATGAATACAATTTTTATAACATAAATACTCCCTCTGTCCAAAAATGATAGTCTAGTTTGACTTTAAATCGTAATTTCTTTGCAACTACTCAAATGCTTAAAATGCAGTTTTGTTATTTGTTCAATCAATAAAATAAAATTATTTAATGTGTTTTTACTGTAAAAGGTTTTACAAAACCGTTCAATTTTTTATATTCTCTATTGACAATAATTTTGGGAAAAAGGCTAAAATGCAACTGGACTATCATTTTTGGAAAGAGAAAGTATAATATTTCAAAATTTTTTTGGAGATACACAAAATATATGAAATATAAAGGAAAAAATACAAATTACCAAAATCAATTAAAACTAAATTAAAATTCAAAAAAGTAAAAATCAATATTTTTCGGGAATAACCAGTGGGAAACAAAATTTGAAAATGAGTATAAAAATTATTTCAAATCAATGAAAGATTCCTATAAGGGTCAAGAACGAATAAGCAAATTAATTAATTTTTAAGACAATCCAATAAATCAAGGATAATCTAACCGAACATCCGCTTAATAAATCAATAAATTAAATTGGGAGAAACAAAACAAAGATTTAAATAAAATATTTTACTAAGCCGAGCTTCGAACTATTTGGGTGATTAATTATTGAGGGAAATGAAATTCAATATTATTCGAATAGCAATTTGGACAGCCTTAACTTAACCAGGTAATTAATGGGGTGGGCGACTAGTATAGATAGAAAGACGAGTAAAGCTAAAATGCCAGTTGTTCGACTAAAGAAAAGGTAAAAAGTTTAAATTGAATTAAAAGTGAAACTAGAGACAAAGTAAAACCAAACTGTAATCCAAACCAGATTGTGTATTGATAGTAATAAGGTGATATATATTGGCTGTCTTTTGGAGTTTTGATAGCCCAAATTGCATAAAATATTACTATAGTGAGCTTAATTTTTAGGAAAATTATAAAAGGATATTTTAATTACTATAAATAGGGTATAAAAATAAATTATTACTTTAAATAGTTAATATACAAAATTAGTAGCAGCTTATTAAAATAATTAGGAAAAATACAAATATAGGTAATATTTTAATATAAAAATAAAAATTAATAATTTCTAAAAATATAAATAAGAGTTTTAAGTTTAATATAATTATATTGTAAAATTTAGTCAAAAGGACAAGGAACCAGATCAAGAGCTTATTCTTATCGACAAATTATTTAAATCCCAATAACTTTTAATAAATAATTAAATATAGTTTTATTAAGTGGTTTGATTGAATGAATTAGATTTTTAATCTTGCTAAATTTATGGATATGTTTTAAAAAGATCCTTATGATTATTTTATTTAAGAGAACAATTGTTTTAGGAAATATATATTTGAAACTGTTCAACTATAAATTCTATCAATACCCCAAACACCATAAAAAATGTTTCCAATATTTGGATTTATTATTGTTTTTGTATGAAAATATTTCGACTTTTTACTATTTAATGACTCAAAAAATTAAATTTTTATTTGCTATACAATATCGAGGAAACTTCTAATCTAGCAATATCACAAATATTAAATTCTAAACAGTCATTATTTTAAATTCTACAATTATAAGAACAATTACCTTTAAGTTAATTCGTTTGGTAGTTAATATTCTTTTTTATAGTTATAATCAAAAGATAATCTGTGGGATGGGCAAACATTGACATGTTTGAGTAATTATGAGTAATCTAAATTTTGTTTTGAAGAATATATTGTTCCGCAATTAAATTTAGTTATTTCATCAAAATCTTTTGTATCAAAAGTTCAAGCAAATCATATTATCTTTTCAAATTTACTTTTACGTTAGTAAATATTAATTATATCATCAAACGCAGGCTCTATTGAGTTTCTAGTTATTCTTACAGTTCTGTGTTATTAACAGTCTTTTAAAATATATAAAATACTATTTTTGAAAGTGGAAAATATTTTTAAAATGAATTAATATATGATAACCTATAATATATAATTTCTTAAGTATTTAATGAAAGAAACTTTAAAGAGGTTAATGATTTTTAAATATTTTTTTTAATTGTTTTGTTTATTTAAGTTGATAAACAGTTACTAATTTAAATTATTAATCAATATTCAAAATATTAAAGCCTTTACAGTATTATGTTTAAATATCTTTTATATTCAAGAAAATTTTTTCAGTTTTAATTATGATAGTTAATCACTTTAAAAGACAAAAATACAAGAAAAAAATTCGACGCAAGAAAAAAAGAATTTTTAATGCTATATTAAGAGGTTTTTTGTTTAATATTTAGTTTATATACATTTTTGATAGATACTAATGATAAAGAAAACGATAGTAGTCCTCAGTCAATTAAAGAAATGTTAATTCAATGATATATTATTTTTTTTAAAAACTAATTTTCCAGTAACCTTGAAGAAATAAAATGGCAGGAAAGGGAACGAGAAGCA
Source organism: Schmidtea polychroa (assembly GCA_959609185.1). Taxonomy (NCBI): domain Eukaryota; kingdom Metazoa; phylum Platyhelminthes; order Tricladida; family Dugesiidae; genus Schmidtea; species Schmidtea polychroa. Next base: position 8,927 of record CAUHTR010003839.1, on the reverse strand, counting down.
CAAGATCTGTGGAAAATAAAACAAAATTCTATTAAAGTTATTGAAGAAAAAAAATTAAAAGAAATCAAAGATTATAATAAAGATAGTAATAACACGGTAGAAAGTTCATTTTATTGTGGGCTGGAAAAATTCATATTAAATATTTTCATGTATCCTATTTTTACAAATTATTTTATTATTCATAGCAAAGTTTGTATAATTTTCTAATTATTAATGAAAAGTTTTCATCTGTTTTCCTGAACTGAATTTATCTAGTGAAACTATAACAATTGTTTGTTGACTTTGTCGACTGATTTTCTTTCCATAGGTTGTAGAAGTTCAGCGTGTGAAATTGCCATTTGATCTCCCTTATCGCAATCCGTTTGAACCGGAATTTTTAGATCAATCCAAAAGGGAGATTTGCCATTTTTTCCGTAAGACTGGCGTTTGTCGTTTCGATTTGAGGTAGATTTTGACTGGTTGATTCGTACATTGGAATTAATAATTGCAGGTGTTCGCGGCTTCATGAGATGCCACTTGTATCAGATACGATCGTGTTTATGAACATGTTCACTTCGAACTATATGGAAATGTTGATGGCTGGAGGAGATCCAGGTAGTTTTTGCGCTATATTTCCAAGGGTTAATTGATTGCTAACTCATAGACTCGACTTTGGAATGCGATGAAACTGAACTTATTAATGAATACGAGGAATTTTATACAGACATAGAGACAGAATTTTCATCGTTTGGACGTGTATTGTCAATTCGCACGTGCCGGAATGCTATGCGTCATTTGCGTGGCAACGTTTACGTTCAATATCGCAAGTGAGCAGAATTGAGATTGTGAATATACTTTTATTGATCTGTCAGTATTAATGACGCAGTTTATGCATATTCTCAATTGAATGGCCGTTATTATGCAGGTAATCGAGTTGTTGCGCGATTTGTTACGATCGATAGTTGGCGAGAATCGATTTGCGGTAAGTTTCCATTAGGAATCGGTTGAGTACTCCGTACAGGTCTTTATTTTAGGGGTAAATGTCCCAAGGGTGGTATTTGCAATTTCATGCACGTTCTGCTGAACAAGGGAGAATCATTGCGTGATCTCCATCATTTCCTCCGTCAGCCATGTACTCAGACGATTTCCAGGTGAATGTTGTCTTTTATTGTCTTTCTAAATATTTGGTCAGGCGCTCGTCGAAATGTCGTCATCGCAGCCGAACTTGCTCGAGTATCAATAGTGCTAGTACGCCAGAGGTCCGTCCGTCTCACAGTGTAGGAAAGGTGCCTAGCAGTAGTCGTCTTCGTCGCCACAAATCGAGTAGTAGAAAGAAACAAAAGTTAATCATCTGTTATTTTTAGTTACGATTTTACACGCCGCGTCCATTTAGATCCCATCGGTCAGATAGGCGCAGTCGGTCTTCATCACGTGATCACAGTCGGCACCGGCGCAAACGGACGCGTCACAAAAATTAGATATTCGTTTTGACTATTTTAATAAATGCATTTTGATAACATTTTATCCATTCTTGTTGCTGTTATAATACGAATAGGGCCATGTAGTATTTCGTGGTGACCAGGGCCTAGGACAGAGAGAGTGCGGGGCCAAATTTTTTTTGGGGCCCCCTTTTAATAATTAAAAATATATATAGTTAGCGACAACACAATATAAAAACAAATTTTATTATATTAATGATTTACGGGCTTTTTCACTAAAATTTAGGTTTCTTGCAATATCGTTATTACACCAAAGCGCATTTGATTATCATAAATGAGACATTCATTTAGCTGTGTCAAATAGGCTTTGTTTTGGATTTTAGTTAATTTTAAGATTTTTTGTTAAAATAATGAATAAAGAAGTAAGATATTTATTTATTTATTATAATATACATTAAATATTTCATAGTTCACCTAAAATATCCAGTATTTAGGGAAGAATCTTTAATATGATTATTAATATGATTTTTGAAATTACTATGATCTGGTTTTCGAAGTTCCTCGTTAACTGCTTGGGATATTGCAGTAAATCATTCATTGAAGGTAAATCTGTCTGGAAAATCCATCAACCGAAGAAACTTTAGTCCTTACCCCATTTTTAATTTTGCTCAACACTTTCGATGGGGTTCAAAAATGGATTACATGGCAACTTTTCTATTTGAATAGTCAATGAAGATATATTATTGTGAATGGATTAGCTCATCTTTGGATATTGAGACCTCGATATGTTGGCATATTGTTATAAATTCTATTGTCTACTCGTGATCTACCGAATCGCTTGTTCGCCCATGTATTGAAGAGCATTCATCTATGAATTTCTTGAAATGAAATAGTCGATTCTGATGAAGTTCCTGACATATTCTCGTATATTTTTTTATAATTAATTAATTTTAAATTGAAAATTTTTAGCTAATTGAATGTCCGCATGATAAATCAATGTCCTATAGTGTCTATTTTTTATTATAGAAATTTTGTGAACCGTGTTTGTATGTATTTATTTATTTTTCTTCCAACAGCGATTTTTTCTATCTTTCTATAGTGTAAGAGCCATTTTAATGCCACCTAGCTAATTCAATGTCCCTTCTGGATATGACACACACACACACACATTTATTATAAGTAAGTTAATATTTATATTATTAAATTTGCAAATCAATGGCCATTTGATGATAATCAATTGCCGGTTGGTGTAATATGCAGCATTGCTAATCCATTTAGCCACTTTTGTGCCATTGTAGATCTCAAGAAATTCTTAATACGTTTTTGAACTGAAAACGTACGTTCAGACTCGGCTACAGAAACCGGGATTGTCAAAAATATTCTTAATACAACTACAAGATTTGGAAAAATTGATTCCAAATTCATTTCAATAATAGATTTAAGCACTTCTTTTGGCTTTGATGATTTGAAGTTGGTTGCGTAAATGCTTTTTAAAAATATCATTTCATCATACAGGTCTGTTGAAATGTCATCCGAAAATTTAATTTTAATCTTGTCGCACTGATTTTGCAATATGTCTTCATCAATGCTATTGAAAGTCCACAAGAATTTAAAATTATCACAAATTTCAATCATTCTTGAAAAGCGAGTTTGTAATGATTTTTGTAAAACTGAAATGATCTTATTGAATATTTGTTGATAATGTAACTTAACAGCTGCTTCATCAATAAACTTTCTTTTAATTTCAAATGATGCGTGAATGGAGAATTTTTCAGCATATTCCTTACTATCACTCATCACCTTTTCCCATCGCATTAATTTTATTGAATTAATTAGTGCATCTATAGTCTCGGTCTCGAAATTAAGGGATATATTTCAATCGAAAAAAAAATTTCATACCTTTTGTTCACTTCTTTTAGTATTAAAATTTATTGAAATTAATTTTTATCAAATAGAAGCACAAACAATATAAACAAACTTTAATTCAGTTTAACACCGACAATTTTAAATTTAAAACTTCAATGAGAAATTTTCGAAATATTTCAAGCCGTATCATTTCATTTTTTTCAGTAGAGAAATTTTAATGAAATTTAAAATATTCTTTCGAATTCCACGCTAGTTGGGTTTAAATTAGGGGCCCCTATATCATATCATTAATAAACGGATATTTTTAAAAATCTCTTATTCGTGGATTTTAATAACGATCAAGCAAATTTAAATGACGAATTCCTGATCTTAGATCAATCTGATTTATTTAAAAACATGTTAGATTGATATATAAGTCCAAAGAAGTTATATCATTAGTCCATTTTCAAATTGTTGAATTTTTAAAAAGTAATTTTTGTTTCCAATAAAATTTTGAAAATTTGGGGCCAGTGGCCCCTCTGGCCCGCCTCTCCTAGGGCCTGGTGGTGACCCATACATTACATGTCTTTGTATGTGTGTGTGTGTGTTTCTATGCTATGCTCGCTGCAATTGTTTATTTTATATTTTTTGACATTGCAAAAGTACATCACGGGCAAGTTTTCAAAATTACACAATGACGAACACTCCCTGAAAAAGATAAGTACTCACTGTGGACTAGGTCGAGATTTTAAACACTAGTTTTTGTCCAATGCAAGAATATAATGCTGAAGGAAGCAAAAACTTGTTCGGAATATTGAGAAAATCTGTCAAGGTACAAGAGGAAATTCAATATCAGAGTTCTAGCTGAAAATTCAGTTTAGTCAAAATTTCGAAAGTTGGGCGAGGGTAATGCAATATTTGCCAGATTAGCCAATCTTTTGTTAGTTATGAAATAGTTTATAACATTAGGTTGGATGACTCTGGTCTAAGTTATGGCTAATGTAATATTTTTACTATGTTCTCGAGGGTTAATACTAATAGACACATAGAAGAATAATAGGATATATAGGTTAAGTAAACATACTGGAATAATCCAAACTCCGCTATATCATCAGTATCGTATATGCCAAAATTTGAGATATCAAGGGCAACTTATCTAAACAATTACCATGTAAACTACAGGAAAGTTGAATATCATATGCATACATTGATTTGTTTACTGTAAACTTTACAGTGTAAAGCAACAATAAATGCAAGGAACAATAAAATTGCTGGTGTTAAAGGGAAATGTAACAAAAGCAAAACAAAATTTTCTGCCTTTGGCGGTTAGTTCTCTAGGAACATATAGAATAGAATGACTCGGTTATGAAAAATATTGGACTACGACAGTTGCTAAAATAACAAATAAAGTAGTCGTGGTATCTGGTTATCACATACTGAGAAAAATATTCACGAACATAATGTGTTATTTGTTTGAGAATTAAGCCCCTTTATGTCTACTGGACACATGTGGCCACAAATGGGTTTATTTATTGAAATAAATTGTTTATTTACCTTATATTTTTGAAAAAATGATTATAATTATACTCAGGTTATGATATTTTATAACTATCGAATTTACTGTCACATTTTTCATTATCCTGGATGTCCGAGATTATTCGAGCCAAAATCGTAAGAGAATGGATAAATGATAAATACGATGCTAATATTAGAAACAGGGCAATGCTTGAATGAGCCTGTACTCTTATAATTTATAACTGTAAATTTATAACTGAAAATTACAAAATTTGATAAATATACAAAATGTCAGTGAGTACCAGTGTAAAATTTTATTTATGTAACTGGAAAAGGATACAAAATCTAAGATTTTACAATTTGATCTATTGCTAGCTCCATGGTACCCTTTAACGCCAGACTCGTTAATATCTTTGTCTGCATACTGATGTATAAAAGTCCCCCATAAACTAGAATTTAACTAAGTTAGGGTATCAAAGGATCTTTACTCAATTAAGAAGTTCAAAGAAATCTATGATTACCATAAAAGTAACGTTTCAATATATAAATTTTTGAAACATTATAACCTAATGCCTATGTTAAAGTAGACAATCATAATTGGAGGTTTAATATAGAAAATTGATTACGGAAAATAACAAATTGATGGTAATAATAATACCAATGACCTTAAAACGGGTTAGGGAGATATAGACGAAACAATTATAAATTGATATTAGCATTAACAAGAGTTTTTGTACTATTGGCATAATATAATAAACCAATATATAAATTCAAAATCTATTTCAATATAATTAATATTAAAACTATTTAATAATTTAAATTCCAATGTACAAAAAATTATCGTATAATAAATTTTGTATAAATTTTCCCAATTTTAATTTTGTTAATTTTACGTACATTTCCATTTCATAAAACTTATATGTTTTAAGTTTTGTTGCTGAGTTATATAATAGTTGATTCAGCCTTTTCTTTAGATCAGTGGTACGCAAACCTTTTACCTCCCGGCACAAAATAGAAAAAAATACTAAATATTTTCGCATTAGCGGCACATTTTAAATTCTTTTACGGCACACTAATATGCCGCGGCACATAGTTTGCGTACCACTGCTTTAGATTCTCCAGTTTTTTTTGTATAAGCTATTGCTCAATAAATTATAATAATTTTATCCAGAGCATTCACTGACTTTGCCCGTAAATTAGTGTAGGTGTCCACATACTTTTAAAAATTTATGCACTGTATAAAGAATTCAACTGAATTCAATAGCTCGATGTATTTTCATAACTTGTGTTCCCAACAACATGTTCATTTGCAATAGTCTCCAGTGTATAACATAATTCAGTTTCGTCGGATGTGTTAACATCAATTTCTCAACTTTTGAAATTAGCAACTTCTCAACAGGAATTGGGAAATCATCTAATCGATGTCCCCTTCCATCGTATACCCATAATCTACTGGTTCCAGATTTCATAATTTTACACTATTCCAATATTTCTGTAAGCCAATCTTCAACCATTACCCATTCAAAATCCTTATACGACAGTTTCTGTGATAGCCCAGCCATATAAATTGTTATTGCATGAGTAATGACAAAAGCCAAACCACCACGTATACCAGCTTCAAAAATATTATACATCTCCATATCCACTAAAAGTTCGATGGGCTCCGTTAATGTTGCTATTGTCAAATGAATTTAGTGATGTCTTTCATCATCGAGTAACACAGATTCAAAATGTGCGTATTTTACATATGGTTGAGTTACTGCTTTGCTCTAATCAATAAATTTCAATTTTTGTTTTCTGGCATCCTGTACAATGTAGTACCGAGCCTGCTTTTGCTGCATTATGTCTCTGGTAAGCTTCATATCTTCTGAATCCGTTAAGACAGGTCTTCGGCTAGAATTAATTTCTAGACCCAAAATTTAGGTTCGTGACAAAATGTGTCAGTACACAACATGCACCCCATCATTAAATTTATTTAAAATTAAAACATATAAAACTTCAAGTAAGCAATAATAATAAAGAAAATCACACCCAAAACTTAACATCTAAATAAAAATAAAATAAAACCCAGCAAGAAGTATTATTATTAGGATGTTCATCCTATAAAACATTAAAATCAGTTTTTGTTTCCATAAATTTTATTTCAGTAAATATCAAAATCAAATTATATCTTCTTAAAACTTTCTTATTTAAACAAATTTTCTACGAAGATATTTTTAATTAAAATATCTTCTTATTTTAAAAATTAATCTAAAATTTAATTTTTAAAATTTTCAATTTAAAAATTTCTTCATCATAAAACTTCTTCATAATTATCACACCACTAAATTAAATCGGCGTATAGACCACATTTGTATAAATAAAAGAGATTGGTTTAGTTATCAGGAACTGGAATATTTCTGCATGGATCAATTGCGAGGCGTAGCCATCTTCATTATAACCACTATAACATGTTTCATTTCCACCGAAGTATTCTTCACTCTCGAGCGCTTCAATTCGATAAATTACAAATAAATACATTGTTATTAGTTGTAGGAATTATACCTAGCTGGTAAAAATACCGAGAATTACATCTAATATGCTTGAAGACTTATGATCATCTTTTAATATTCGACTTATTCGGCAGCTGATGGATTCCTGCCAGTATTTATTTACAGTGCTAATCTTCTTCCTTCAAACGATAAGGGGCACGCTAAAGTTAGGATCACCTCATCATAGACAGTACAAAACTAGGTTTGGGCATTTGAATTTCCGTTAAAGATATCTAAAAAAATTTAAATTCGTATATTTTGTCCAACACGTTCACCTCTAAATTCCGTAAACCGTTAAAGTGCATTGAGATGAGTACTTTTCCGACCAATCTGAATTAATCCAATATAGGTAGTTTCCACTGGACTGAGGAATATGTATTGGGAAGCAAATGAATCGATTAAATCGATAGTTTAAACAAGAGTAATTCTACAAAATGCAGTTAGTTTTTGGGTTTTGTGGATTTATGACCTCAGAATTATTGCTGAGTAATCCGGTTGTCAAAGATCATTATGGGAATTAGGGAATTTTAAAGTCATATTTTTAATTTAATCTACATTGCTTAAAAGTTTTCTATCTAAATATTTTTAGTTTTGAAGGGTAGTAATATTTTCGAATTATTAGATTTATTACATTTTATTAAATATAGAATCATAATAGTATTAATATAAATATTCGGTTTATTGCATTTTATTAAATATAAATCTCTAATGCTATCAATATCATATCAAATTCTTTGTACATATTTTTTCTTGAGAATATGTGTAACATAATATGTGATGTAATCTTAAATTTACTGTTCCAATTAAGCGAAATGTTGTCCCAATTAAACATATAAATTTACTATTGGTTTCTTGGTTTGGTTTCAGTTCTTTGAGATTTGTCCCAATTAAGCGGAATCGACTGTATTTATACAATAATCATTTTATATGAATTTTTGGTTACCTAAAGCAGTGGTGTCCAACCGAAATTGGTTACTGGGCCAAAATAAAAAATAAAAATATAATGTGGGCCGCACGTATTTATTTATTATAAAAAATTTATACAAACTAAATTATGTTTTACATATACATACATATTACTTAATGTGAAACTTGTTTTTCAATTTTTTCAGATAATTTTTTTATGTCCACAGGTATTTTCGAAGTTGCACATCGTAATTGGTTTTTTAAATTTTCATCAGTTAATCTATTACGACTTCTACATTTAACAATCTTTAATTTTGAAAAAAAAGATTCGCAAAGATACGTGGTCCCCATTGCAGCTGTAACGCTTATCGCTAGTTTTCTTAGATTAGGAAATTTATCATTGCATATGTATTTTTTATAAAACTGAACTTTATCATTGGCTTCAAATATATATTTTAATTCAGAAGATGACTGGAGATCTATTAACACCACTTGCAAATTTGTTGGAGCTGATTCCACAACAATGTCAAATAAACATAGGAAAATATTAAATATATTCTCGTATTTCTTTAAATATGAAAATCTCTCCTGAAATTCTTGTAGTAAATTGGTAATTTCTTGTGCATATTTAGAAAAATCTTTTTTGTCACAATTAAATATATGTAATAATGGAAAGTGGACAGAATTTTTTGATTTTAATTGACTTTCATAA
>CAUHTR010003838.1:0-42932 GCA_959609185.1 Schmidtea polychroa | reverse complement strand
TATGCCTGTATTTTTTGTGCAGGGTGTAAGTCAGATGTCATTATTTTTGTTGTGTCTTCAATTGCTTTAAGAAGTGTTTTGTTTATGTCATGTTTGCTCTTTTGGCCAAAGTCAACTCCTATGTATTTGTATATGTTGTCTTGGTCAATGATTGGTATGTTTTCACTATATATCGTTAAGGGTATCACTTTGTGGTTTCGCTGAAGTTTGAAGTATCCACATTTAGAGGGCCTGAATTTCAGCTGTGCCATATCTGTAAGTTTATTATTTTCCTTAACATGTTGGTCATTTCTTTTCTAGTATTGGAGATCATGACTATGTCGTCGGCGTATTCCATTATAATTATATTGTGGCCATCTATCATTAGCGGGTGTTCTCTGAGGATTTTCTGGAGGATAAAGTCAATGGAGAGGCTGAACAATGTCATAGACATTGGGCAACCTTGCTTGACTCCATTGTTTATCCGTATCTACTTTGATCGTCGGTCCTCGCATTCATATATGGAGTAGCCGTCGGTGTACCTTTCCTTAAATAAGTTTATCGTTTTTGCCTTCAGTTTCAATCTCGACAAGGTATGCCATATAAGGTCATGTTGAAGGCTACCAAAAGCATCAGAGAGGTCCATCCATATGATGTTGATAGCAGTCCCATTCCTCATTTCACATTCCTTGGCGAGAGTGATAACTGTGCTGTGTTCAGCGCATCCATCCAGAGTTCCTACTGCTTTCTGGTTACTGCTAAACAGGTGTCCTACCTCTATCCACGAGAGTAGTCTGTTGTTCATGATAGAGGCAAAGATCCTGTATGCTGAGTCAAGTATAGCAAGTGGTCTCCAGGAGGACACTTTATGCGGCGAATGTTCTTTGCCTGGTTTTATGATGAGTTTTGTTCTAAATTTCTTCCAGATTTTGGGACTAGTTCCATGTCTTGCGGTACTCGATCTAACACAAAAAGGTTTGACTCCACTGATATTAATAGGCTGCGCGTGAATATATTGATATTGAATAAATAAATAACAATATGATTTATATAAGGATTTATTCAGACTAATTAAATTACAAAAACTTGATAGACAAAAAAACAACAATGGATGAATTTCCATCGAATACAAGAATTATTTTGATAACTAGACCGTAAAATAACTCGAATTGAATCCATTTCCATATCTTAATCTACTTAGATGCGTATTTTAAATGAAAACAAAAAAACACGCAACTGTCAAACTGACTTTCAATTATAGGTTAGGGTAGAATACACATTCACTAAAACTTGCTAGTGAAGCTATATTTCCACTGGTTAAAATGTATTCGGATATGAATTCACTGAAACGTTAGTGAAAATATATTTTCACTGGTAATACAAATTCACTGTAACATATATATTTTGAAATAGAATACTGCTGAAATAGAATAAATAGAATAAATATTTTAACTAATAAAATAATAAACTAACTAATATTATTTTTATCTCCGGCTAATTCGATAAAGATAACTCGACAGAACCCGATAATGGTTTTTGTCTATTCCAACAGTTTCGAAAATTTCAAATAATTTGTCAACTTTTCAATCAATAAGTATCAATTCAAATTAGAACTAAAATTATCGAGATTTGTTCAGTTATATCTAAATTCGATCAGACTGATTTCTAATTGAAATTTATTGTTTCTTGTATCTTTTATTATTCGTCCTTTTTCTCAAATTTCAATCAGAGCCGTAACTAGGGGGTGGCGAATGGGGCGACCGCCCAAGGTGCCAAGTCGAAGGGTGCCAAAACTGTGAAATGATCATTTAAATTTTTTTTGTTTTTCTTTCTTTTTTTCATATTAAATTTTTATATTCTGCTTTCCATGTTTACTGTTTTTAAAAGTTAAACTAAAACAAAACTGTTTTGATGGTCTATCTAAAGGTTTTTGGAAACGGGCGACTAAATCCGAAGGTGGCTGATCATGAAAACAGTTTTGAGCATAGAAAATGCTACTTAGCCTGGAAAGATCTTGAAAATCGTTTGAAAGAAGGAAGGACAATTGATGATAATGATTATAGATATCGATATGCCCGATACAGTAGTCTATATATAAAAACGATAAATCGGAGAATCGCCTATTCAATATTGAGAAAAGAATCAGAATTATTTTTTCATAGTTTGGCTCTTCAAGAACAATTCCATTCCTGTAAGTACATAATTAATGGGAGTGGTGGATTCTTTTGGCACCAGGGGCGCCATTTTTCCTAGCTACGGCTCTGATTTCGATACCTATTTATATTTATATTTAATATATTCTATAAATAGTAATTATTTAATTACTATTTTTACTACGTATTTTTATTTGAATAGTATTTTTTATTTATAATCTAAATATAGTAATTGTTTATTGCTATTTATATATTAATTCTAACTATAGTAATTATTTTCTATTTTAAGTAATTATTAAATACTATTTATAATTTATCTTTATTCCTTTCCTAAAAACTCTTTGTCCTTATCTTGGCTCCAATTGAACCCCAACAGATGATTTTAATCTATTGTTATCATCATGGTAAACCTCACATTGTTACGTAACCGTCTACAAGCCATAATTTGATTTAGCTGCTAATAGCGTGCGGAAAATTCTAAATAATCGATAGAATAAGTCAGCAGTAAATTCAGGTCGTCAAGCAAATCGCAACCGGCGATGCATGTGAAATTCACATTGAATGTTTGAGTATCAGCAGCATTCATGATTCTCATTATTAGCCACTTTAGTGAGGAGAAATAAAATTAGACTAAATCGAATAAATATTTTATTTGATACAACAACATTTTGAATGAGCTTGTATGCTTGGTGTATTTCTGCGTCCATTTTTAGTATCTGATTTTTAAAAGTACTTTGCATTTTGAAATGTAGTAGTAGTAGTCAGTGGCGTCGCTAGGCGGGTGCGGGGGTGCGGCCCGCATCGAGTGACACCAAATGAAAAATTGTAAATTTTACAGAGCAGATGTTGTTCGGTCCAGTCGTATTTCATAAGCGGATAACCGACCATAGTTAAATAAATACATGACTAAAGGCAGAACTGGTTCAGGGTGCCACTATGCAGTCTGCAGAGCATCTGGGGCTCATTTTAATGAGATTATCAGATATATGAAAATCCACAATTGGAAAGTCTGGAATCCATGGAAGTGTTCAAGCCATTCATGTGTTACATTTTTTGGTACTCTTAGGGGAATATTTTCATTCTTTTCTGCTTCCACTCATCGATGGGATGTTTTGATTGAATACACTGGAATTTCAGTGAATAGGTTATCAACAACACGTTTAAGTGCTCATTATGGTCCTGTTAAGCCAGTGAAAGATAAGTTTGATGAATGTATTGCGGCGATTGAAGTTCTATGTGATCCAATTGAAAATTTGGACACAAGGGGTATAACATAAAGTATTTTACATCCTATCGGTGATTTCACGCTTATCTGCTACCTTTACCTCTGAGCTGATCTACTTGAGGAGACCAATCTTACCCAGCAGTATCTGCGGACTAAAGGCTCTTGATAAAGTTGTGACTAAGTTAGAGGCCTTAAGATTGTTTCTGTACGAGATTCACTATTATTTTTATTAATATTATTATTAATATTATTATTATTAAGAAAATTAATTGTAGTTGTATACCCTGCATTATTATTCATATTATCAATAGTTGAGACTAGTATTATTATCTTTACTAGTATTGGTAGTACTAGGATTATTATAATTAATTTATTGTGTAGTAGGATTATTATTATTATAATTATTGCATTTATTATCTCTATCATTATCATCATTTTAATTCTAGGATTATAAATTAGCATTCTTATTACCATTATTATTAGTACCCAGTATCCACCGACTTATCATTAGTGTTATGAACAGTGGCGGCTCTTAATCAAAGATTTTGTGAAAGCAATAAAAAAAATTCCAAAAAAAATTTATTTATATAAAAACTCAATTCTTCTTGTTTTTCTACAAATTTCTTTAATTACTAAATTATAAAAATTTTCTTTAGTAGCCAAAAGTTCTTTTTAAAAGATATTAAAAATTTTAAATATAAAATTTTTCAAAATTGATGTGCAAGCAATGCTTGCATTGCTTATATGGACAAGCCGCCACTGGTTATGAATTTTGGAATCATTACCATTGGGGGTTACCACCATTAACCCCTCTATTAAAATTCGTTATGGTCATTTATCTTTTGCCAATATTATTAGGGTAAGGATATGAGTATGATTCTCCCAACTTTTATCATATTATTATTGCATAGCTATCATTAGTACTATAGCTGTCTCTAAGTAATTACGATGTACGACTTTAAGTGGTAAGGAATTGCGTATCCTGATTAATAATCTAAATATATTAAGGAAAGAATCTATGTGGTCATCAACTGGCTTGGTTGTTCCTCTCCGAACAAACAATAATACGACCTTATAATCTGTGTTCTTAGCATCTTTTATAATGAATAAGACCTGGTGAGTTTTACCAAACATTTTATTCTTTGTATTATGTTACAGTCAAAAATGACAACCGACAGTCCCATTTAAGCCCTGCTTCTCGTGTTCTGATAAAAATGTCTTTATCCGAACACTGCATGAGAAGATCCACCTTCTGGAGGCAAAAGTATTATAGACTGGAGGGGAGCTGGTTTAGCCCCGACAAATGAAAGTGGCATTCCAAAAGATTTTTCAAGTATAACAGTTTTGGGAGTGTCTCATTACAGAAAGCAGAGCTCAGAGAACCCTGATACAAGAGCAATCTTAGGTCTTGTAACAGGTCGATACAAAGCGTGAACTAGAAGCACGTATTCGTGGTTTGCCCTCTGCCGAATGGGCTAGCCTCATTTCGGAGCACCATCTCCCGAACTCGGAAGTTTTATTCCCCCAGTCTGTCTGTGTTGGATGCTCTCTCTTCCATCGCCTATAGTAGTGTAGTCAAGTCGGTCCCAGTCATTGATCTGTGTGCTGCCAGCCCACCCATCAAAGAAGTGTATCCTAATGCCAAAAAACGTAATCTAATTAGGTCAGAGGGCAACGCTAATAGTGGGAAAAAGAAGGCCACCGCGCTAAGCGCCCTGTGTCAACAGATTTACCCTCCAGCGTCAAACCTCGAAGCGCGTGACATGGCCTTTTTATTCTTATGGGCAGAGAATATATGCGACCTAGACTAGTTACTCGCCGAAGCCGAGGCGGATCTATGAGACTGTTTCATGAATCTAGTTATTTTTGTGATACCTGTTNCCAACAACGATAAGTTATAAAATTTAGTTATAAAAATCTTGTTATAAAATTTAGAAAAAGTAAATAAAAGTACTGATACTAAGACTAAAGGATACTAAAAATTTTGGAAGTTGGCAGTTGCATCGATGTAAAAGGAAAATATGAGCTGATTTTTGCTCTTATTTTTAAGAAACTTTTAATGAATAACACTCGTTAATAAAATTTATGTAAAACTGAGAATTGGAAGTCTTGATTATCATTACAACAGCGTTGGTAAAAATTGAGCGAGGACCTGTACTTAATTTTTCGGTTCTAGATGAATGTTAATGCAATCACCAAAATCTTTGAGCAGTGCTACTTCATAATTTTAATATTATTTTTCACATAACCGTTACAAGACCTACCTTTCTTAAAATATTTAGATTTTTATTTAACTTGACAATTCAAACTTTCCCGAGGAATTTATCTAAAATTTATTCCTCGCCACAAGATATTAGTTCACTCCAGTGTGGATAATCGAATATTACCATATTATCACTTTATTAATAATGTTAAACTAAAGGGTTCCTGTTCTAAATAAATGATCTGAATAGATATCCTGTTTGAGTTTTGTTATAAAGATTTTAAATTGACTATGTATACCCTACTGGACAAATATCTTTCTTGGGGGATATAATAAGGCAAATAGGGGGATATAATAAGGCAATGAACTGTCCGTAATGTTTTAATGAATACGAACAGACCTGGGAATCTTGTATCTTAGCAGATTTTATTAAACATTTGAATAAACATTTATGGAAAAATTTTATGGTCAAAGACACAATTACAATTTTATGAAGACTCTGAAATAGTTCTTTAATATATTTCATAATTTTTTATTTTGAAGTCACCAGTGCTAAAACAATTATTATGAAATTAAGTAACTAACAGCTTAATGATAATTAAAATGATTTTTCAAACTTTATAAATTCAGAAATATTTTATTTTGGAGAAATGAAGTCTAAATTAATAACTATACTTTAATGTGAGTTCATATAATGAATACAGTAATAATTTCTGCTTTAAATTATAATAAAAAATATATTCAAATTATTAAATACTTCAAACATAAATAATTTTTATTATAATTACGAAAAGTATCTTGGCGTTTTTTTATAAATTATTAAATTTTGTTTAAATTTTATTTAAACATTCATAAAAAATATTTCAAAATGGTATCAAAAGTTGACAAGAGAAAAGAAGTAAATATTAAAAACTAAATTTTCTTTTTTAATTCTATTTAAAGCCAAAGAAAAAGGTCAAAGAAGAAAATATTGGTAGCCGATTGGCCCTTGCAGTTAAGACTGGAAAATATTGTCTAGGTCTTAACCAAACTCTTAAAACTATTAGATCAGGAAAGGCAGAACTTATCATTGTAGCAAAGAATGCTAATCCACTTGTTAAAAGTCAAGTCGAATATTATTCTATGTTATCCAGAAAAGGTATCCACCATTTTGATGGAAACAATAGTGACCTAGGAACAGCATGTGGTAAGTTGTTCAAAGTTTCATTCATGGCAATCACTGATCCAGGTAACAATTATTCTTATTTATATTCTATTTTTATTATTTTTTAATTTAGGAGATTCAGATATCTTAAAAATTGAAACTAATGCTTAAGAATTAATAAATTTTTACACTTGGATTTTTTCAATGTTTTTAATTTTTAAGTATTACCATTTTAACAGTCATAATGTATAAAATCTGGTTATTTAATTTTTTATTTCAGAGTATAAAGTTGGTTCTATTGAGGAAAAATTCAAGATTAATAATGAATTTTTAATTAAATTTTCATTAATTTGATATTTTTGAAAATGTTTATCATATCTTGCAATAATTTTGTTTTCACTAGTAAAACATTTGTTATCTCGGGTAATCGGTTTGGATAAAATATTTTAAATTGATTTTGTATTTTCTTTATTGCATTTTGGAGATTGCTTCGAGTTCAGAGTGTAGGAAAAATTGAATGCGGATCAATATAAGTCAAATGTTCACTAATAGAAAATATTGACATTACGAGGGAACCTTGTATGTGCTTAATTGATGAGACGAACATAAATATAAATCGAAGGGTGTCCAGAAAAGAAATTAATAATTGTTATAGTTATGTGTAAATATATTCTATAATTAAGATCATTAGTTATTCCAAAATTGAGTTTTGGAAATTAGTTGAAAGAGTAATAAAGTGACATTTATAAAAAGAAAAAAACATTCAAAATTTAGAAAAGGTGGTCTCATGTTATTAATTCTCTAGAAGAGTGCAAATTAAGTCATAATATTGTTGACGTTTAATAATCGAAACAAAGAGCACGAGGAGTTCACCCAGCAGTTAATTTTGATTGATTTTTGGTAATTCCCCCTTTTCGAACAGTATTCCCATTATTTTTATCCATACTACCTCAATCATCATTTAAAGCCTTAAATTTGTGAGTTGCAGGTAACCAACATTTTTGACATTCTCTTACCTGCATAGCTGCTTCAAAAATTTTGTAACTTATTATTATTAAAAACAACTACGAATCCTATCAAGACAAAAGCGTCTTCTATTCTAGTTTTCTAGCAGGCGATTTCTTGTCTCAAATGCACTGATTCCTGATTGGGCCTGAGTTTGTAATTGATCAATTAACTTGTTCCGTTTTTGCATTACCTTGGAACCAGAGGTCTTTGAATATCATTATTGGAGTGCTTGTTATCCATTTATTAAACCTAAAATCTTTGTTGGTTACCTGTATGCTCGAATATGTGTTTCATTATTATTAGACGCAAGTTTCATTTGCTATATTGCTGGATTTTATTGTATTTAGGTCATTTGTGTGATTTTTAGATCTCTAGAAGACAGTAGTTTAGAGTAGGGTTGTTAAACGAAAATCGGAAATCCGATTTTCGATTTTGAAAACGATTATCGGTTTCTTTATTTCACAAAACGATAATCGGTTTTGTTTGTCTTTTACATATTATACAGATAAATTGAATGCCGGGAATTTAATTTTGTTCATTGTTTACTACTGTATCCATTCAATTTTACCGACAGAAAGGGGCAGTTTTTTCAACTCGTCAAAACTCCTTACAACGTGTTTGTACATGAGTCAATCTTTTCAATTATCCCATTCCTGTAACAACGGCAAGAGGTTGCTCTAGTATTCCAACATATCTCACCGACTGACCAGTTATTTGTCAGTTGATGTCCGTAATCGGCAACCGCTGATTTGTTTTATACAGCCCCTGACAGGTACTGTGCCCATTAAATCTTTTAATCGGGACCAGCTGAGGCCAAGGTTGTGGTTGTGTGTTTTAGTATTTGCATTTTGCCGGTTTTGTTTGGCAACCTGATATTTGTTGCCGAAATCGGCCACCAAAGATTTGATTACTGCAGTCCATAACAGAAGCTTAGCTATTAACCCCCTTGACAGGGACTAGATGTGGCCGAGGTCGGCGATTTTGTGTTTAGTCCGTGAAGGTCTATTTTGCAATCTGATATCTTGCATCTGCGAACCGGTTAAAATTTTATTCTGGTTTTAACTTAAAACCAGAATAAACTGAATTGCATACCGCATCATCTTCATGAAAGCCAGATGTAAAGAGATCGAAAGACATGTGCCATTCCTCGAATCATAATGTTTAGTTGTTTACCCATTGAAATATGGAAGAGAGTTGGACACTAGGACAAACTTCAAGTTTGGGTGACGACCATTCTCAAATTTATTCAGTTTGTTGATCTTTTGACAATGTCTAAGAGGCTGCTCAGGTCGAAGTAAATTGATTTTCGGGATTTTAATTTATGACAAGATTTTGGAAAGTCCAATCCATGGTTCAAATCTACTATAAACATATAAACTGTTATATAATTTCCATTCATTCAGTTAGTTGCTCTTGTAGTAGCTGTTATTAATCCATATAATTGAAATTGCGGTTTAGTTTGAATATTACGTAATATTCAATAAACATTTTTTATATTATCTAAATCAATACAAAATCAGTTTAAATTTATGGGTTTCCGTATAAATAAGTCTGACGTCTGGGACAATTTTGATAAAATTTCGGCGACGATGGCACAATGTAAGCTCTGTGCACAGCAAATAAGTAGGAGTGGAGGTACTACGACTGGTTTGCATGCACATTTGCGTAGCAAACATGGTGGATTAACAACATCTTCAAATACTCAAACACGATTGACTGCATTGATTACAACACAAAGAAATTGTCCGAGTAGTAAACAGGAAAAAATTACGGCTGCTGTTGCGAGATTGATTTCCGAAAATATGTTGGCAATTTCGCTCGTGGAATTGAAATCCTTCCGTGAATTGATGGCGATAGTGGAGCCAGGATATCGTCCTCCGTGTCGTCAGACGATGACAGCACGACTAACAGTAATGAAAAATAATTTAGTGGTCAAAATGTCGAAATATATCCATGAAAATGTCAAGGACATTGCGATCACTACCGACATCTGGACTAGTGTCACCAATGAAGCTTATCTCAGTTTTACTGCAAGCTACATTGATACAGACTGGAATATGATGACGCCTGTTCTTGGAACAATTCTGATGACTCAACGCCACACACAAGCCGTCATTGCTGACCATCTATGTAGTATAGCTGATGAATGGTCAATAAAAGAAAAAATTGTTGCATGTGTCCATGATGGTGCATCCAACATCAATCATGCAGGCAATCTCAATGGATGGTTTGACGTTCACTGTGCGGCGCATAAATTGCAACTTTGCATCAATAATGAAATGGGCTCCCATGTTGTCACGGATCATCAAATTTCCAAATGTATATCAGCTGCAGCACGACTAGTCGGACATTTCTCACATAGCCCAATGGCAACGGGGGAGCTCCTGAAAAGACAGTTGTCCATGGACAAGGATAAAACGCCACTAAAACTTATTCAGCACTGTAAGACTCGTTGGAACAGCGTCTATGACATGTTTGAACGACTAGTAGAACTGAGATGGCCAGTAGTTGCAGTATTGAGCGACAAAAACGTGGTGAAATTGAACGATGCCAAAACGTTGGGCATGAAGGACGATTATTGGCAACTGATGACTGAATTGCTCCCTGTTTTAAAAGCGTTGCAGATCGTGACGTCCGTCATGTCAGCCGAAAGCCAGCCATCAGTCTCTTGTGTTTTTCCCATGTTATGGGGACTCGTGAAAAATCATTTAACCATTAAAGAAGAAGATTCTGACATTATGGGTGAATTTAAGAGAGATCTTGCTAAGAATATTTCACGTCGTTTTGGATTAGAAAATAATGAAACAGCAAAAAACGAATGCGTTGTTGCATCAATTCTCGATCCGATGTATAAGCATCTTCCTGGATTTCCGGACGATTTCAAAAAGCTGGCGTATGAAAATGTCCGTCATCTCATCAGACAGCTGCCAGATTGCCCCGAACAGCCGAAGACGAGTCGGGATGAAGATAACATGATCCCACCAACTAAAAGATCACGACCAAATCATGATGCAGTTATGTTTCTCCTTGGTGATAGTGCAGCACAACAGGCGCCAGAGGAATCCGACTTTGAATATTACGTCAAATCATCATGGTCGACAAACTCAAGTGAAACAGTCCTGGAGTGGTGGAAACATAATATGAAACTTTTCCCCAAAACAGCTATTCTTGCCCGGAAGTTCTTATGCATTCCTGCAACCTCAGTGCAATCGGAACGATTATTTTCGGCCACTGGACGTCTGATAACCAAGCTTCGTAACCGGCTCCTTCCAGATCATGCAGAATCTTTGGTCTTTTTGAATATGAACCAGGACTTGTCTGATATTTAAAAATAAAATCGAATTTAGTACTTACTTTTAAATGTTTACACTTTGGAATCTTTGTTTTTGATATCTATGGTTTCGATATGTTTATGTTTAATTTTAAAATAAGGCCGCCGCAGCACCGGAAAGTTTTATTTTGATTTATACTTTAGTATATACAGGGAAAATTACCGAAGAAATTGAAAACAAATTGACTTATATGCTTTAACTTTCTACATAAACAGTCAGTTCATATTCTCCTTGTGTGTGGTATAAACTTTGAATAAAACTAATTATACTATACACGTGCGTGAATAGTAATAATGTAAGTAGCTTTGGTTATGCAAAGTGCAAACGATAATCGGTTTAAAATCGGATTTATACAAACGATAATCGGATTGCTCGAAAAACCGATATTAACAACCCTAGTTTAGAGTAAAGATTTAATTATTTTTTAATTATAACTGGTTTTACTGATCTTAACCAGTTTCAATAGATTTTATAAATTATNACAATAAAACAAAAAGATTATAAATACCGAATAAAGTTAATTTATATTTATCAATAGTTAGTTCACTAGCCTACATTATTCAAATTCTAGGTGAATTTAGTTGCAGCTGATAACTGAGATTAGAGATGTATGAGTGTTCATGACACGAATAGAGCAAAATAATTCTGTTGTAGAATAATTATTGAAATGCTGAATTTTATATTTTAATCATTTAGTATTTCTTCCTCCATATAATGTAGTCAACTTCTCACACAACTGTTTGCTGGTATCACTATAACTAACACCAAACTTATTTTAATCGACCAACATGCAAAATATCTAGTCAAGAATGTATCAAAAGAAACATCTTATTCTTTCTTAGATTAGGATTGATATAGTTGTAAAATACACTAATTGAACCCTGAATATTCAAATATATATGTAATCATTCTACAAAATCCCGACAAACAGCATTTAATTAAACTCCACGATATCGAATCTCATCTTCTACATAAAGAATTTTACTACTTTTAACATATTCATAATATTTATCCTTTCCAAAAAACAATTTATTCTTATTATTCAAATCAGAGGTGGGGAACCTGCGGACTTTTGGCTATTCTAGTGCGGCCTTTTGAGTAATATCGATTTTTGTATTTGATAAGATTTATGATGAGAAGAAATTACGGAAAAAACATACTACCTTTTGCTTTAAGTAAAATAATTAAATGATCTTTTTTCAAAAAACTTTCTTTTTCCACTTTTTTAAAATTGGGGCTATAACGCAAATAAAGTCCAAATTACGAACTCAAATAACTGATCAACATTTAGAAGACCAACTGATACTGCGAACGTCTATACTTGAACCGAATATTCAAATGCTTTCTAACAAAAAGCAGAAGCAAATAAGCCATTAAAAGTTGATAAAATGAAACATTAACAAATATTTTTAATGATGTACAATGTATAACATTTTTTTAACAATATACAATATAAATTAGATTTGTAAATATATATTTTTTTCATAAAAGATTATTTTAAATTGCGTTTTGGCTAATTTATAATGTGAATTAAAATAAATAGTTTATAGGGGGGTTAACGTTTTATTTACTGCGGCCTTATGTTAAATCAGATAAGTGAATGTGGCCTTTTGAAATGAAAAGGTTCCCCAGCCCTGATTCAAATGTTTTCTGTAAAATATAAATTTCATTTAATATTTTCTTCGTATCTAATTAATAAAAACTTCCTTGCAGTGACATGATATTTTTCCAGAGCTTTAGATCATCATATAGTTGTCATTTGTTCCCAATTGAATAAACGATTTCAAAACAAGCCATATGACAAACGAGATTCACCCGAAAGAACTCCAATTTTAAAATTATTGAAACAGTAAATCAATAAGTAAATAATGTTTTTAAAATAAACTAAGTAAAAATAATTTAATTTTATATTGAAAATTAAAAAAATTATACATATTAAACCACAAATTCAACAGAATGCTAAGAATTACAATTATTACGCATTCTCAAATATAAGCATCGTTATTTTAGATTATGATAATTATTTTATAAGTTAAAATAATCTAAATACAAATTCGTTACTGACAAAACACTTCAGTCATGCATTGCATCGTCTTAATAATCTAAAAAAAGAATGACTCAAAGAAACATAACATCTTCCAGTTGAAACTATTAAAAATATTCAACATATATATATATATATATATATATATAAATATATCCAATACATACGTGGACAGCATCGTACTCCAGTGAAAAACAGTTCAGACTAATAATAATAATAATAATAATGCGACTAGAATTGGAGTCATTTATATTAATAATAATTGATTATAATAGCCAATATTAATGATATTAATAATCAATAATAATAAAAATATAAATAATAATAAATCGAGCCAACTGAGTATTAGCTGGGTTCGAATCTAATTATTGCTTATAAATTTTCAAATAAATATTTAATGGTGCAAAAACATGGTGATCGGGAAAGTCATTTTTGTCAATAAATGTTGTGTTTTGATTGTATTCCAATATTAAGTATAACAAAAGAATCAGCATATCCAAATTCTATTTAAACCAAGTTGTATTCTTTCAGGTTACATTGTAAAATCGTATCTTTAACTGCAGCAAATACGAATCTAATATTTTCAGTATCTAAAATAAAAAAACAATTTAAAAGACAAATTATATGCAAAATCAGTATAGATCAATCTAAACTTATTTATTTTTTAATTAATTAACAGCGAAATTTTAAAATTCTCCAAATTCCACAAACCAATCTGTCAAACCTGTTTCCATTATATATTGCCATTAACAGCTTCATTAATTAATAAAAATATGATTTCCTCTTTTTTTTCAATATAATCATTTCAGAATAATATGATTTAATATTAACATTATATATATTACTGACAAATTATAAGTATGATATTAAGTTAAATTTCTTTTTGAATTTCTTCAACATAATTTTCCATTTTATATATAAGTTTATTATCACATTGTCGACTGATCGGGAAGATTTCTCAGTTTGGAAATATAATGCAACACAGTACTGTGGAACTATGAAGTTGAAAAGAGAAATTCCAAGATTTAAAAAATTAAAATGAAAAAAGGCAAATCAAATTTTTGGAGAAAAATGAATTTCTATTGGAATTTTGGCAAGCTAATAATAAGACAATCAGTAAAGACGACTCAGTCACGAAAAACAATATCCTAGACTGATTGCGCTGTAGAGTACAACATATATGAAAGCTCATCAATACCCATCATATTATAATATTACCGACGAAGAGTACAAAATGGATGAAAAAACTACATTCTATGAATTATTTTTTGTATTTTAAACTCATTTTTGATTTATAAAAATTAAATAATACAATAAAATATATAAATATTTTACTTGAACCTGCAATACAACTTATAAAAGCAAGCGAAATTTAAAATCTTAATATTATAGAAGAAGGAAGTAGAAAGAACAAAACCGCCGGAAAGGTTTAGAATAGACATGAAAAACACAAAATTGTTCCAATTGTTAAGGCAAGAAAAAATATAACAACTTTTAGACCATTAATGAAGCGCTTGAAAAATAAATATTTTTTTAAAATTCCTTTATTATTAAATAAGGTTATTAGTCTTATATATTCGCACACACAACTAAATCTGTTACTTATTTGGCTTTTGGTCTTCTGCTGAATGAATTCAAAATTCTAACCCAATTTTCATTACAAATCTTCTTGATCTTTTCGTTTTTTGCGTTTAATCTTATTTCGAATTTTAATAATTTATCCTAGAATTTTACCAATTTTTATTTCTTAAGTAAATTTCAATATTATTTCCTATACGAAATTGATCTTTTAAAATATTTACTATTCCTAGCATTATTTCAAACTTTTTATTTTTGTTTCATAGACGTTGAACAACCGAATAATAAAAAAGCGATAAACTATCTTTGAATTTTTTAACATTAGGTTATTTATGTCTAATTTAAATTATCTAAAATTACATTTTGAAAATAATTTTGTTTCGAGGAGTTAAATGAACGACTAATACATCGTAGTATGATCGCAGTTTGCTCCTATGATAACAAAGATGTTTCCCCTTATCTCAAAATTATTTTAGGGACATTTTAGAATTAATTAAATCAGGATAAGATAACCTTTTAAATTAAATCATGAGTGACTAGAAAATAAGAAACATTTAATATGGATAGAAAACGCACAACTTCTAGATTAAAGCACATATTTTTGATGATAATAATTATGGATATGAAAATGCATGACACCCCTTATCTAATTTGACAAATATTTTTGGGGGAAAACGCCAATTTTGGATGTTAGGTATACAAATACTTTGCACCCAGCACACTTCACACGGTGACTACCAGGACAATGATTAACAACATGATCAGAATTGTTACGAACAATAATTTCGGTTTAATTATTTTCTAAAATCTCATCTAGGCACTGCTGCTGCTATTTTTCACTTTCTATATAATATTGTGATAATTATCCTTTTTTTCCGGTTGATTAACTCAATCATCGTTAAAGCTGTTACCATGCTGAGTTGATTAAACAAGGTACTAGATAAACTGCTTCAAGAGAATCGAGATAGCGACAATAATCATAATTCATTGACATTTATCTTTAAGTTGATTCATGTTCATATTCAAATGTTTCCAAAACGTTTTGCTACTACTTAACCGTTGTAATATTGAATACATCACTTCTTGCTTATTAATTAATGACATTTTAAATATTTTGGTTTTTAAAATGATCTTGATTCTGAGATTGACATTTTGTTCATTTTTACGTTGAACTAATGATAAAAAAGCCTAGATGCCATTTTATGTAAGACTCAAGCCCATTCTGTATAAATTAATTTTTTGTACGTGTAAAATCCCAGTCCTAAAAAAATGAACTACAGTGTTCACTTAGAACTATAATTAAATTGTTATTAACCCTAGAAAACATTGAGTGGTTCAATTTAGTTTTAGATGTCTATTATTTGATTCTAAATTACTAATTTGATTAATATTATTGTTGTACATAATTAGAATATCAATAAAATAAAAATATTCCGAACCAACAGTGGTAACCGTAATGGGTCATTTCTTAAAAGGAAGAAATAGAAGGAGAAAAATGATTCCAATAACACTAACACAGTCAAGAAAGAAGACCAAATACAGAAAATACATTTATTCAAGCCATCAGTAACTTTATAATTATAGATATGATGCAGATTATTGTTGACTCAACAAATAGTTACATTAAAAAGGAAAGAAAAACACTCAGTTTTGATTGGATTTTCTAAGGCATCTGAGGTTTTAGCCAACAAAATATGGTATGTCCTCAACACAAAAAAATCTCCTGTAACAAATTTGAAAAAAAATTTGACCATAAGCATATTAGAAACAGAAATGATAAGCTTCTACCAATCAGAAATTTGCTTGAGATCAGAAAGTTTACAATGGTAAAGAAGGAGGAATGGATACTCTTGACAAAGTAATTCGTCAATATTCTGTGAAAAGAGCTGCTAGAAGATGACCAATGGCAATATTCTACAACCTGGTGGAAACAGCTGCATTTCATTTGTATAAAGAGAAGAGAATCCTCAATTTTGTCAAAAGAATAAGCTTAAGCTAGAAGAGAATTTTTGAAAATGCTTACTGAAGAATTATTAGGAGATGATGAAAAAATAATTCGACAGAATCCTAAGAGAAGCATGAATCAAGGGTTTTGCACATTTTGTCCTAAAGGAAAGAAAAAGAAAAGTCGATTAATAAGTGTTGAAGTTTTTAGCCTCATCTAGTTGTTGTCTTATTGAATTTATTTTATCATTTGATAATTCATAATTTGGTTAGTACGACATATAGATGCATACATTATTTGGAAATGTATTTATTCACAGAACCCGATTGCACATATTGATATGTAGATTTGTAACTCGATTTACGTCGTCAATTATAACAATCAATTACGACGTAACTTCCCAGGTTTGATGTAAAAAAGTCATAATATTTAAATGCAATTGAAAAATATGAAGAATTGCAAAGTTTTCACTAGTGAAAAATTATGAGATTAAAGTCAAAATTAATGTTTTAGAATCATAATCAAAAAACAAATAGTAAAATTATAACGTGATAAATTATTAAAAAATATTAAATTAATAATTGATTTTAGACTAATTTATGTAAATTTTAATATATTGATTATTAGAATCAACCGAATATAAATTACCAGTTCCGCATGTGAAATGTGAATAAATAATTTTCTCTTGATCAGGGTTCAATTCAATAAACATCTTTAAAATAAAATCTCTTGCAGCTTCTGCATCTCTCTGAGGGCCTTAAAAGAAAATAGTAAAAAAAATCGATTAAAACATTTTAATTTCAACCTTCATATTCTGGAAAATAATCTACCAAATGCGAATAAATTATTTTTTCTTCCAGTAAATCTTTTTTATTTAAAAACAAAATCACAGATGCGTTATGAAACCAAGGATAAGTTATAATAGTTCTAAACAATGCTTTGCTCTCCTCCATTCTATTCTGAAAGAGAATACGCATCAAATATTTGATGTTAACAATTCAACAAAAAGTATAATCAGATTTTATATTTTACGAATTTTTAAAAACAAATTTACATGAAACATAAATTCTATAGAATCAGTTACCGGACGTAGGATTAAGCATGAGGGATTTAGAAAAAATATTTTTTAGAAAATGCTCCAATTTATGTACGCGAAGAATTAATTAAATAAATATACTTAATATAAATATCAAACCAATAAATGTGGATATTTATTATCGAAATCATTAATATTTTTTCAGGAAATTGTTAGCAATCTTTGTTTATAATGAAATTCAGATCTGTTTGTCAGAAAATTTGATATTTGTCAAAATAAATATCGAATGGGCAAATTCTTGACTACAATTAGAATGCTGAACGAGAAGGAGTCTTTTAAACACATTTGAATGCGCAAGACGGTTTTCGTTTAAGAGACCCTAGACTAGGGTTGTAAGATGCAATCCTGAAATTCCTTTGAAAATTTATGTAATTAAACGCATTTTCATAAGAGGTAATTGTAAATTTTGTTCTTTCGAGGCAAAAAAAGTATTAGTTTTATTTTCTATGACAATAAATCTTGGAAAAGTAAAAACATGCCGATTGTCCAGTCTTAATTTGGTTAAATCAACTACTATAAAAATTTGAAATTTTGCAGTCAATATATACATTTTCCTCCTTTGACACAATGGTGTATTAATAAAAAATTAAATAATTTTATTCTGAAACTAGAAAGTCTGCGCATATCAATTTTACTAAAGGTTTATTTATAAACTATTCTGAAATTTTCTATATTCTGGTACAGCTGACTGAATTAGAAAATCAACCACTAGCCTTTATTTACGAAATAAAATCTCTTAATCTTTGAAACTGCGTAAATGTGTTATTTATAAAAATTAATTACAAAATATAGATATTGATCTACTATATTGGAAATTATTTGAGTCGTAGGTCCATATTTTCATGAAATTCGTAATAAATCTGAATACTTTCAGGCTTTACTTTATATTACGATGATATGTACACATTAAATTTATTAGTAAATAATTAAATGTTTATTTTAATTTTGTATTTTAAAGATTTTTTTCGTATTATTTTCGGCACAATTTCATGTGATTAAGGTTTAAATCTTGAATAATCCCCGCTTCGTACGCAATTATATATGTGTTCACTCTGTTAGAAAAATAAGTATCAAAATACGAAATATTTTTGGTTGCGTCTAATAATGAAAGTGCACGAATAATAAAGTATTTTTTAAGATAAATTATATAATAACACAACCTGTATTTTTGCAACTTTCGTAAAATTTGAAGCCTCACAAAAATATTTTCATTAGTCTTATAAATTTTTTTCAAAATGAGCCTACTTTTAAAAACAATAATAGATTTTATTTATTTGATTACAACTTGATAAACCCAGTATAAATACTAATAGACTTAATAATTATTTATAACTACTATTGACCTAATAAATTTTATTTTTGATAAATATTAATGAATATCGGAAGTACGCAATTCCTTTTTTAGGATTATGCAAGCGTTAGCTGTATAAATTACAAATAAATATAGATATATCTCTAGAAGTATACACACTATCATCAGAAAACATCAACACAACTATTTTTTTCTAGGTCGTCAACATAGAATTATTATATATTTTTAATAATTATATACTTTTAGTTCCAATAAAACAAACAGCAGTGAAATAATTTCAAATAAGCATCTCGTAAAATAACCATTAATTAAATAAATGTCAAAAAATACATTTAAAAACACCATATTTATAAAAAAAATTAAATCTGCCATGAAAATAATTAATAGAAATGATTTTTTACCAAAAGATCCTATAAGAAACTCATATTCTATTTACAGGGTTTCCAAAAAAGTTTCATCCTTTTCCAGAAAAGTTTCATCCTTTTCCAAAAAAGTTTCATCCTTTTCCAAAAAAGTTTCATCCTTTTTTAAAAACGTTTCATCGACAAATATTAAAATAAATTAAAAAGGAAGTACACGATTAAGGTAATTATTTAAAAATCTTCATCAGCAAAAGCTTTCCCAATAAACGAAAGCATGTTAGAAAAGTAGCCTTCGCAATCCTCTTCCGTAATTAAACTGCTGGCTGATCGAATCGCATCCAAAAGCTGTTCTTTGGTATCACAGTTTGCATCTTTGATCAGACCTTTCCACTTCGAGAATAAATTCTCCATTGGATTTAGTTGCGGGCTATAAGGCGGCAAGAATAATACACTATGCCCTTCGCTATTGATCAATTCTCTTATGGCTATCATTTTGTGGAAAGGAACATTATCCATCACAAAACACCGGTTCGTAATTCCTTCAGATCTCAACTTCTCACACAAATTAGCCATAAATAGTCCATATTTTTCACCGTTGTAAGCTGAAAAACTGTATTCGAAAAAATAAATATCATTCTGAGTGATTGCGGCGGATATTGAAATATTTTGGCTTCTGATAGCTCTGACAGTTTTTCTTGGGGAAGTTCCCCTCAAACTTCTGCCATAAGATCGGCGTAAGCTGCAGCTAATTCCACATTCATCCAAAAATATGAAACTCTCATGCGATATTTGGTTAAAATCACACGCGTATTGAAAACGTTTTGCTTTATTCTCAGTCGTGTTTCGTGCCATAGGAACCAATGTAACTCTCTTAAAGCTATAATGGAAAGCTTCAATTGCGTTGGATATTGTACTTTTTGATAACGAAACGTTGAATTTTTCTAGTATTTTGGATTTCAAGGTGTTTAAAGTTATTGAAACTTCCTCGTTGATTTCGTTTTTTATAAAATCAACCTGCTCCGGCGTTATTTTCTTCTTTCTCCCGCATTTTTTGATTGCGGATTTTATTCTTCCAGTTTCTTTATATATTTTAATGACTGCTGTAACCGTTTTAACATTCAATTCCAACTCTTCGGCAATTTTAACAATCGGTTTTAAGGCATTGTATTTGCCGCATATAAGTTCTCTGAAATGGTCAGTGAGTCTTGTTCTTGGTGCCATTGGGGCTTAAATATGCTTTATTATATCCTCAAAAATGGCGGGAAATTTAAAGAATAACAAAATAACATTGATTTTATCTTTGATTTTTCATTAATATATATTTCTACATTTGAGGTTGAAATTTTGTCGAAAAATATGAAACTTTTTGGGAAAGGATGAAACTTTTTGAAAAAGGATGAAACTTTTCTGGAAAAGGATGAAACTTTTTGGAAAAGGATGAAACTTTTTTGGAAAAGGATGAAACTTTTTTGGAAAAGGATGAAACTTTTTTGGAAACCCTGTAATACTAAAAATATAATTAATATGTGTAATCAAAGACATTTTGGTATTTTTGTTAATAAAAAATTACTTAAAGTTGTTGATCATGAAAAATCCTTTCCCCTTTAAATTATGGAATTTCAAGGTAATAATGGAAATGAAACAATATGTATCGCAAACTGTATGTATCATCGTCAAAGCTCCATCTGAATTATTATGTATAAAATTGAATTTACAGCCACAATCACTGATGCATTGTCGAAAGTGATAAATTTTCTGAAACTCATTTCATTACAATTATTATAGGTATTTTTTTCAGTTTGGTGCAATTTTAAAGACAATGGTTATTGTGAAATATTAATTCTGAGCTGTTTAAAAACTCAGTTGGGACAAATTTGCTATGAATACTCTCCATTATCCCACATTAGCGAATCGAAAAGGAAATGTGATGATCCTTACGGAAACCGGCCCGTGGATATTTCCTAAATATGTATAATAGACGGCCACTTAAGAATATATCTTATGAAATTATGTTTTAATTTCGTACTTCTATTAAATTATTATAGAAATTTTTATGGAAAAGAAATTTTATCAATTAAAACAACGACGATGAGTGAAAATGTAGTCAATAAGATAGAAGCTACGGTAGAATGCAAACTTGAATATAGCAAATTAATCAGAATATAACCAAAGGTAGGAAATGACAATGCCGTTCCAGTTTATTTGAAAATAGATCTAGACGAAAGTCTATAGACTGGAACATTTATCTGGCATTGCGTAATTCACCAACCCTATGTTCCAAGATAAATAATATTGAAAATGTAATAAACGATGGTGTAAAATGAGTGAACCAACTTTAATCGAAATCGTCGTGAATTTTCGAAATTCTCGAAAGACATGGAATCTGAATATGGACTTTTTATTACATGGTTTCAATAGAACTGTGAAAAGCTAAAGATGGGCCTGTGTGAACCTTACAAAACTTTTATTTTGCCTAACCTCTTGAAAATGTTGCCCACCACTGCCTTATACAATTAAAAGTATCAGAAATGGTATTTTAGATGAATTTATGTTTAGAGAGATCATAAAGGATGATGTTTTTGAATTTATTTTTTATATACTCTTGTGACAATTGTTAGAAGAATTTTTCACATGTTTACATTATGCAACATTGGTATCACAATAATCACTTTTAGTTTTTTGTAAAATAGAAAACAATAATGAAATCCCACTTCTCAAGTTGTTAAAAAAACATTATTACTCTGAACAATAGGTGCAGCCATTTTGAATCAAAATAATAATATTTCTTTGAAATAAAATACCGTTTTTAAACAATGAGCTAAAATGCCTCATTTAATTCCTGAAAACAACTATTGTACTCCACTAATTAGTCAGAGACAGTAGATCTGGAAGTATCCAGATCTGATTCAAAATAACTTCTCATTTCGGCCAAAAAAACTTGATTGCAGTTGTACGAAAGACTTTTTAAGGAAAGCATCGATGTTTTAGAAATTTTCATATTCGGCGTGTTCATAATTAGTTAAATTAATCAAATACTGTAGTATGCCATCTAAATGTAAATTACGGATATCCAATGATGAATTGATCGAATTATTTTATTTGGAAACCAATTATTTTGGTATACTATGGCATCGATGGCAAAAGTCATAAGAAATATTGCAGGATCAAAGTTCATTGTTATGATTGTTAAGAACTTATGATCAAATTTTAAAATATTTTTGGCGAATTTCGTTTGTCAAATGTAATTTCTGACTTTCTTGACAAATTATGAGATATTGGTTATTGATTCAAAATGAAATGTTTTATAAATGACACACCACGAAAACTTTTATTCAGCTAGGTATACAGATTTTGAATTGAACAATAGGTGCAGAAAACAAGAAAGGACATTTTGCTACATTATGTACTTTTATAGAACGTATTTAGAATTGAGCTTGGGCTTGTAATTTTCGCTTACTTTCACGTGGGATACCGACGGAGAAGTCTTAATTGTCATCTATAGTATTTTTGGTGTTTGTAACATTCATTGAAAATAAGTTATAAATATTTATTTATTCAAAATTCTGCGATAATAAAGCACTGACAATAAAGAATTCAACTAATAGAAACAAGCACGAAGTAATATATATATATATATATATATATATATATATATATATATATATATATATATATATATATATATATATATATATATATATATATATATATATATATATATATATATATATATATATATATATATATATATATATATATATATATATATATATATATATATATATATATAAATCAATAAATAGTCGTTTCACTCAATTCAGATTACTAATATCAAACTAAAAATGTTACCGAAGGTTTATCTGTATATTTTAATTTCAAATTAGATGGAATTATTTTTAAATTTTTAAGTCCTCATATCAGATTATCCCATTTTCCAAACATACAAGTATTGAGAAATTGACAATGGAAATTATCATATATCCAAAGTAAAAACATTTATTAGGAATCGGTCAAAAGTTACCAGGTATTGTTTAGTAGTGTATTTTCTTTTAGGGGACTAGCTCAAGATATCCTTCTCATTATCATATGTTGAAGCCTTTCAATCATTTTGAGTTTCGTTGATTTGTAGTTTTCGAATTTTATCTTTACGCCTTTAGTGGTATAATCGTTCCTTCGGAATAATCCATAAAGATTCCAACAATTATGTATATATAAATTTCTTTTTGAATTTCTCTTACAAGTTGGCATTACTTGAAGTTCACGAAATTTACTATTGGTCTACTAATGTCTATTACTGTTGTTTTCCCCGTTTTTCTGATGGATATTTAAGTTTTAGGTTTCCTTTTGATTTTTATTGTTTGGTTTTTGTTTCAGAATTGAACTCCTCGCTTTTCAATAACTCTTAGGATTTAATCGTGTTTGGTATTTCTGAATATTCTTTTTTTGATTGCAGTAGTTTACACAGGGATCGGTAGTCATTTCTGCATTTCGATGATCCAATTTTTCCACTTTGGTAAATTTGTTTCTTGTTTTAATATTTTTAAACATTTTCCATTTTTATATTTTCCGATTATAGAGTAAGAATATTTCCTAAGATGCTTTCCAAATTTCTTGATATGATTCATTGATCATTTAGTGATCATTGATTATTTGCGAAATTTTCAGTTGTTAGATAATTTAGAATTTATGGCAAAATGTAATAAATTCGAAAAAAACTTGCATATGATATAAAATTACAGAAATTTTAACTTGATTAAATAATACTTTGTTCCTCTAGCAAAATAAAGGTTGAAAATTCACTAAATTTGTCTTTCATAATATCATAGCACAATTTGCATTCATCGAAATTTATTTAAGCACAAATTTTGTTATAAAAATTTCCATAAAACTTACAAAATTATTGATTTTGCTATACGTATTGGAGTTGTTTCGAATACGTTTTAATGAAAATTATTTGCAAGCCGATTATAAAACATAAATAAAAAAAACGAGTGTAATTTTCATTAATAATTTTTATTAATCTTATCAATATGAAATGCTGAGAATAAAAGGTTCTCCCATGGGACTAATGTGCATTTTATAATAATTTTTTATAAGTTTACCATAAATAATCACGTGAAATGTGATTAATGACATTTCAGGGAGAAAAATGAAATCTTCAATTCGACAACTTGTCCAATATAACTGCTAATGCGTATTTTAGTTAAGGTTATTTATATAAAAATTTAGAGGTGGGTCTCAGTGAAAAAAACCAAAGAAATGCTTGGAACTTTTGTTATAGATTTAATGTTTCATGTAAATATAATCTGTTATACATTATTTTTATTTATTTAAATATCATATATTAGATTATAAGTTTAGTACTTACATCATTGTCGGATTCTACAAGACCTTGATCATACTCAGAAAGTGCAACCAGGAACATTATACTAGTAACATTTTCAAAACAGTGTATCCATTTACGTCGTTCTGATCTTTGTCCACCTACATCCACCATTCTAGAGATATAAGTAATAATATACTCAACATTGAATTCCGTTGTGTTACCTAAATATGATGGAATCCAAATCGAATGGATATTCTATGATACCAGTTGTTGGCACTCTTACTCGAAGAATATCTTGTAAAGTCGGTAAAAAATTAGGTGTCGCAATTCTATCAAGACTGTCCAGATAACTACAAACAAAGTAATTATAGAAACAGCAGGGAAATAGAAAACTAATTTCAAATAATTATTTTTTGAATTTTTTTTTGACAAGAATTTTTATTAATGTTCAAAAGAATTACAAAATTATAATTATGTAAGATTTTATTATTTAGTTTCAAGGTGTTATTTTAAAAAATTAAAAATGTTTTGGTATTTATTGTCAAAACAAAAAAAATTAAATAATTTTATATCTGATAATCATTTCATAATTTTATGGAAAAATATAAGATAAGATCAACATATTTAAAATTCACACCTATGACAGTCGAATTGTTGGTG
Source organism: Schmidtea polychroa (assembly GCA_959609185.1). Lineage (NCBI taxonomy): Eukaryota > Metazoa > Platyhelminthes > Tricladida > Dugesiidae > Schmidtea > Schmidtea polychroa. Next base: position 17,565 of record CAUHTR010003838.1, on the reverse strand, counting down.
GTAATTCAGTCAATTTAATTATATCTTATATCATGATTCGTAATTTTGAAGTTTATAATAGTTAATTATGCAATAAAAACGCTTTGATTAACTATCAGCAATACCGCATGAAATTGTAGTTCTAAACCGGGAAACACAAATCAAGACAGTTATAATGCAATAATATTATTAATTTTTTAGGACCAAGGCATTATCTCTTGAACATAAATTTTTAAATAAATGTGATTTATAATTTTTATATGTTCTAGTATTGGTTTCCAATCTATGGGTCGCATGAAAAATTTAAAAACTATTTTACACCAACAAATGTGCAAGAATGAAAAAATTTGACATTCACATAAAAATTATTACCTATTTGGTATTAGTTCGAAAAATTTTAAATTTAAATATAAATTTTCTATTTATTAAGTAAAAATGTTTAATGGATAATAAAATATCTAAATCAACTATGAATGAACAAACTTATGATGTTACGCAATTTTGATTTTTAATTATGTTCGGCATAAAATACATGCCTGAAACATATTTATTAGGTTTGACATAAATACTTAAAGCATGTTAGAAATCATTTTGCTATTTGTTAATTGTTAATGCGAATAATATGTGATGCTTTATTAATTTACTAATTAATGTTCTATTTAGATAAATATCCTTTAGAGTCATTTTTTAATTTACCACAATAATATTTTATTAATTTAATAACTTTTCAGTCAAAAAAGTTTAAAATAAATACTCATCTACCTGGCTATTGTTCTTGTTTTAAATTTTCTATCTAGATTTACAAGTTTTAAATAATTATATTAAAATGATATGAGATTTTTTCTCATTCTTTTTTTATATATTTAAGGATTACGAAAAATTTCAATTTTTTAAAAGTGGATCTCGACCACAAAACCACTGTTCCTGTATGTTTAAGGTGACCAGACGTCCCGCTTTTGGCGGGACAGTCCCGATTTATCCCGCGTCTCGCAACGTTTTTCAAAAGTCCCGACTTTTAGAATTAAGTTAAATTTTTTATTTATGAAAATCATTGTTTTGCACTCTAAGAATCCTACGGACTACTAAGACTAACATATTGCTTTTCTTACCCAGTTACATTGTATTTGTTTCTCAGATGATACACTTCCTGTTCGTACTGTGTGCTATGAAGCTAATTAAACAAATAAATATTACAAATCTGCTACTTACCATAGAAAATATCAAGGTAAGTAATTTATTTATATATTTCATAAATGCATAAATTTTCTTAAACTTATCTTAAAATACTCTTAGTCTTCAATTTTATATTGATAACAAAAAGTATATCACTGACCCGAATCTTAAAAGAAATTTTAGAAAGAAATATAAAAATAAAATTTTTACACTATTTACACTACTGAAACAAATTCACTCAAATAAAAAATATGTCAAGGAATAAATTGTACTTATGTTAAAAATCAAAAAATATTACTATATTATTTTTATTCTATGTGAAGATTTTTGTTGATATCCCCCTCTTTCAAAGTTGTCCCGCTTTGCCCATCTAAAAATCTGGTCACCTTATGTATGTTTCATATATGTACAGAGATATCCGAAAAAAACTTTGCTTGTATTGCATAAATTTTTATATAATTTGGTACCAATATCCGGAAGGTGTTCGATAACTGTTGGGAAATATAATAACAGAAAAGGTGATTAAAGTACATTATCGTAAAACTATTCAATAGAAAGTGAATATGTATATAATAGGTTACATTATGGTTAGAATTTAAAATATAAACAACGTCCTTAACTCAATTTTCAGTTTTACAAGAAGTGCCACAAGTGAATTAAAGACGATAAAAGTGTAAAAATTGTATTATTTCAATTTGATTGTTAATTTTCCACTCTTTGTGTTAAGTCTGATTTTTAATATTCAATTTTAAAATCTAGGAAGTAAACTTTTATAGAATCCAATTGTCCATAAGTCAGTTACGAAAATGTATTTTTCAAAAATGATGATCATTCTTTGAATAACAATTTAACATTTTAGTATTTTTCACCAGATATCTGAACTATATTATCGAGAGCGCCACGTAAATTATTATTTGAGATAAGAAATTCTATTTTACGACAAAAAATTACTGTTATTAGAACAGTGTAAGGTTTGAATATTGAAAGTGATAATTTAATAAACATATAACTTAAAGGGATTAACCCAATACCCCTTGATTTTCTGATATTGAATGACAAAAATAAATTGTAAAATAATTAATAATTACTAACCCAATGAGGATGTGTATTAATAATATATAGTTTAGATGACATTACAATATATTTGATAGTCTGAAATATAATGAAACTCAATCAATTATAATTAATGAAAAGTAGTGAACAATTAACTATGAAAACTCATGTTAACTAATTTCACGATAAGTCTCATTAAAAACACTAGATTTTCATTTTTATACTTCAACTTTCACAATGTGTTGCATAATTTTGTAATAATACTAAATTTATTTGAATTGCCTCAAACTAAAAAATTAATTTTATTGTATCACGAATTCATTTAAATTGAATGCCGCAAGGTATCAATATAAAGAAGGCTATGAAGAAAACACATTTTATTATGAATAACTCTTGAAGCATCTTTTGTTTGGAATGAAAAATAAAGGTGTTTTCATCAAAAATGATTATCTCATTTATTTAAATTATTTAAGCAATTCATTCTCAATTGAAATTGTCAATTTTATTGCTATATCTTTTCTCACAGTAACCTTTAAGGTTCCTCAACATAACTTCACATTACAGGTAATCTATCGACTAATCCAAGTAGATTAATTTTCAACATTTTTCTTTGTTTTACTAAGGTTATTTTGAGCTGTAATAATGGACAAAATTCTAATTGTAATCGAGTTTGAATGGAATTTTAGCCAGATTTGGTTAAAATGTACCGATTTAACCTTCAAAAACTTTCTCCTGGTACTTTTTATTTGTTGATTTTTATACAAATTTTTTTCATCTCATCAATTCCCAAAGTCATAATTTTTTGAAATTACCTTCATAATTTTTTGAAATTATTTTCCATTTATTTATTTCGTTCACTGGATTATCGATTTTCATAATAAAGTTTGAAATTATTTCCAAATTTTAATCACAATAAAATTCAAATATTTTTTAAAAATTTAATAACGAAGTAATTACAAAAATCTGATAAATTTTACGGATTATTTTATTATTTAAAAAATTCAAAAATCACTGATTGTCATAATAAAATTAAAAATAATTTTTAAAAAAGTAATAATTGACAATAAAATATTATTTTACCATTTTTGCATGTTAATTGGTTAAAATATTAATAATTCTCGACAATTGTTATTTAATTTTTTTTAATTTAATAAAAAAAATTAAAAACTACATTTTAAAGATTATTTCATTATTTTTATTTGTTAATTGAATAAAAATTAACCCTTAAACCACTGAAATAAAATTACGAGGACAAACCAAACTGACCGTTACAAGCAAACTATGTGTTTGATCGTGTTCAAACTTGCAAGTTGTGGTGTGTAGTTTTACAGACGAAAAACGGTCTTACTGTTTGGAACGCGAAAATGTTTTGATTTGAATTGAATGGGGTTTTAATGATGAACGTCTGTAGACGGTTTTAGTGGTTAAAGGGTAAATAAAAATAATTTTTTTAAATTTAATAACGTAAAAATAACTGATAAAAATTTTGTAAAAATATTTCATAATTTTGATAAATATTGCGAAATAATTTAAAATTAAAAATCAATAAGTTTCCTCATTGGTCATAAATTTAAAAAAACGTAAAATAAATGCAAAATCCAGAACAGTTAATGAAAAAGAAAGAATTGAAAGTGTTACAAATTTCAGATATGCTGCAATTTTGATTTTTTTTGCAGAAAAATTTAATTTTTAATAATTTATCTCATTTTTAAAATTTTTTTATAAATTGCAAAAATTAAAAAATCTGGCAAATTTTTTAAAAAAATATTGATTCAGTTATATCAAAATTCTGATAAATTTTGCCGGTTAACTTAATTAAAGAAAATTAAAATTCCTATAAAAATTGAAAAATTACAACTGGTGAAAAATAATTTTTAGGCTTTCCATAATTCAGATCAATTTTGCAAGTTTTTGAATTAAGGAAAGGTAAAATTTCTTTTCAATTGTTACATTAAAAAATCTTTTTTTTGCATTGAAAATATTGATTATTTAATCAGGTTCCTTTGAGCAAATGAATTTTCAGTTCTCAATTTGTTCATTTTATTCCAATAATCTACTTAATAAATGTATTTTCACCAAATTTCATTGTGTAACAATTCAAATTAAAGTGTTTTAGATACATTTTTTGAATACGTAAATAAAAGAAATTTTATTGTTCGAGATTTTTAAAAAATAAGTTATCAAATAAATATATCGTACTATTTGGCGGAATCTGTCAACTGGAATTCTCGCCGACGATCATAGCATTCCTTAACGCCAACGTCGGCCCATAATGATTTAATTGCAACTACATGATCAGGCTCCAGTGTTGATACACTTTCATAATCAATATTCTTTATTTCATCGACATATGACTATAAGTATTTTGGAAAAATTAAAAAGATTCAAATAAGCAATTTATCGAGAAAAAAATGTTTTACACTTACCAAATTTTCTGGATTAGAATAGGAAATTGCTAAATTTTCCATAGCCAGAATTAATGTATATATTGCTAAATAAATATTTTGATACACTAATTTAATAAAGCTACGCTTGTCCTCGTCGGAATAACCACTACCATGGATGATTCGCATCTGTTTGATAAAAGTGCTCTTTCCAGATTCACCAGTACCTAAAATGTTTTATTTAAAATTAAGGGAAACCAACATTTAGTTATTAATATTACCCAATAACAATAACTTTAATTCCCTTCTGGATTCCTTTTTATCTTTTTTTAACTGTTTTTCTATTTCTTTATTAATCCTCTTTTGTTCCTTATCTAATTCACTTAAACAGCATCCCATTTTAAGGCAATATTAGAAATAACTAGTATTTGCAATTTTACGGTGAAATGTGTACTTAGATCTTATATACTTAAAATTAATTACTTGGCTGCCATAAAAATTAAAAATAATAACTTTCAATTAGGGCGTTTATTTTGTAAACAATAACAACAAATTGGTATAATCAAACAAGGTTCAAATTTTGACATTTTAATTAAGCATTGATATATTTAATTATAAATGTTAATGACGAGTATTTTATTACTCCACCATAAATATATAATTTTTTTTCATAAAAGTTTTTTAAAATGAATCAAATTATCACATTGGCAATAAAATATAATCAAATTATTAAAAACATCACATTTAATTTCATGAATGTCAGTAAAGTCAAGGAATTAACTAAGTTTAGAATAGTTAGGCGAAAATTTTATAAAGTATATATTTTATAATTTTTTTGTAATTTTATTTAAAATTTTTAAACGTTATAATGATGGAAATTTTGGTCACGAATCTACTACATCTTAATATGGAAACCCAACATGAAGAAATTTATATTTACCATAAACACAAAGACATCATTAATTAAATATAAGTAAATTTTAGAGAAATAACAGAAATAAAACAATAACAAGAGGAAGTAAAAACAATTAAAGATGTTTTGAACAAATTTAGAATTTTTGAAAAAATTTCAAAAAAACTTATATGTAAGGGGACAATAATTCACATTGTTAAACGATAGAACTAAATGTCACTTTACTAAAGACCAATCAAGCTATAGGAACTTTTTGGAAATAAAATTTATTAAAAATATTCTCCTCCAGAATCTAAATAACACGAAACTAACTTGCGACAAAGAGATTCCTGCCACAATTACTTGTAGCAACTTAAAGTAGTTTATATTGCTAAGCTGTTTATTCACAACTGAAGATCGAAATATTTTTGACACTATTCCAATTGAGAATTTTATTTAAATAGATATGTGACTGTTAGATCTTTTACTAATTATAGATAATTTTACAAATTTAGAAAATTTATTTTCACATAATTGAATTAAGATTTCCATTAGTAATTTAAATCAATTTAAATTATAATGAAAAAAGAAATTGATTTTTATTTCTCACTAAACCAAATTATGGCCAAAAATTAGTGTAGGATTATGAGAATGTGTGATATAGTTCAACCCGTTTAGCTGAGTCAGTGTAAATTGTGACTTATAGGCCCCTCAATTAGTCAATTCTTTAGCTTAAATTCCTCTCACGGGGTTTAATGTATAAATCACCAACTAAGTGTCTCATTAGATCTGTATTTTGTTCGTAGTGAATATCATAGTTAAGTTTTTCAAAACGCTATCACAGTACTATATTTGCAGCATGATTGTCATTTGAAAATAACGAGCTAAACATGTTCTCGATTTATGAGTTCCCTTAATTTGTTATATTGACTTGTAAAATTGAGTTACTCATCCGAAATAATATTTCAAGAAGTGCAGCTGCAGTCAAGGTCCTAGAACAAAATAATGCCTAAATGGGACATCACTCAAATTTCGTTCAATCTGATTTGACATTTTTTGTAAATTTACGGTGTTTTAAATTACAATCTTTCTAATTTGTCTTCAGCAATAAAAATTATCTTTTAAATTATTAAATAGAAGTCTTTCTAACTATTTCTTAACTCGGATTTTATCAAATAACCACAAAAATCCAATGTCCACATTTAGGTCTACCGCGGATAACATAAAAGCATATATTCTATGCTATCAAACAAATGACAATCAACCCCCATTAAGCCAAGAAAAAATGATAATTTAATATACTTTCCATAGCTAGAAATTTTAATTAATAAATTACATAATTAATATATTTATTGATAAACCAAATTTGTTTTTACACATATTTAAACGTCAAATCAAAATATCTATCTAATAAATTATTTTAAAAATGCCTTTCATTTTAATGTTTTTTGTGACGAATAATTAATTCCAAAAATAAGTTTCGAAGTTAAACATTTTTAATATTTAAAAATTAGATTTTGTAAATAAATTTTGGGAAATACTAAAATTTAATTAACAATATTATAAAAAAATGAGAATTAAATAAGTTTTGCTGAAAAGTCGAATAATAAAGGAGAGAATAAATTATAATAAAACTTTTATTCATGAAAATGCTTTTATCAATTTGCTATATTTGAAATTAGCATAAAAAATATTAGATAAATTACATTAAAACCTTACTTTAAAAGTCAAATTATAATCCAGTAAAACACTTACCTAACAAAAGTAATTTCAGTTCACTTTTAAATGATTTTTTATCTTTATGAAGTTGTCTTTCAATTTCTTTATTTATCCTTATCTGCTCTTTATATTCTTCTGTGATACAACATGCCATTTTATGAAAAATAATTTCACTGTCGCTAATTTATCGAAAGCTGCATAAGAATAATATAACCACGCCCTACTGAGTAGAAATCTGATATATCTATATATTATTTGAATTTTATTAATGTCCATTTAAATCTTAAATGCAGAATAAATCAATTATCGAAAATATATTCATTATAATATTTCTATAATTTCTATTAATATTTCGTTGAATTTTTTATACTCATTATGTATTCATTGAACAGTATAATTATATATAAAACACCATTTTTTATAAAATATAGTTTTGCAATATATATTTCAACAGCTTCGCCTATTATCATCAGGCATTAAACAATTTTAGTAAAACTAATTATTCTTTGACGCTTATTAGTATTCTTTATTATTCTTTATTATTATTCTTATTATTATTCTTTATAAAACTAATTAGACACTCGCAAAATACTGATGCATTTGGTGTGTTGGTGTTTTGGTTGAATCCTTTTATCATCAAGGCCTCACAGGTAATATGTTTTTAAAACTCTTAGATAACACCTTAAAATTGGAAATTTGTATGTTTAACCTTCTCAATATTATTAATCCATTCTCCTAATTGGGCATGCTCTAGAACTTGTGTGGAGAGATAACGGACAGTCACTCCACTGTATGTGTTATTACCTAAATTACAAGTAAAATTATATATAAGATCAGAACATTGATAAAAACACATCACAGATTTATTATTGAACATATTTAAAGGACTTTCAAAATTTTTTAACAATAATACCTCTAGTATGTTATCAAATATATTTTCTAAAATTTTTAAAATCCTCAGAAAACGATAAAGCTATAAAAATCTAATATTAGCAGACTTTCCTTTATTTTAACAAATTTAACATTATTGTTATCAGTGCTATTCAATTCCTCATCATCAATTATGTCATCAATACCCCTAAGCTTATGAACACAATTATTAGCAGTTTTGTTGTAAGTGTTGAATTATAATGATTGTTCTGCAGGATAGAGCTTAAAAAATAAAACTTTAAATCTAAATGTAACTATTTAAAAATTGATATGATTCAATTTAATTGCCTTTTTGTTTTAAGGTAGGGATAATTGAGAAATACTAACGAATAAAGACATTTGTCAGCAAGTCTCAATCTGATTTTAGTACAGAAGTTGAATTTGATTTTATGGAGAAAAGTGCGTCCCACAAGTCATCAAGGTTACTTGTTCGTTTTCCAGTATTACTGAAAAGTAAAAGTCCTTGTTTAAGTTTGCTAAAAATCTCAGATTCCTTTGGAGGTTAAACAAGTTCTTCCTTCATTGTAAATTGTTTTTGGTTTTCAATTATTAATCAATTTTTAGTCTTACGAAGTTTCCGTTGATTATCTTCTTTTTGGTAAAGTTTTTGAATAATTTTGTGTCTAAGTCTAAAGCCTGTTTAGTAGGTACAAATTTTGGATCTTTTGGTTATTTTTAATCTTCTCTGACAATTCACAAATCATTTTATTTTTCATTGCTTTAAAATGCTATCTGAAAGGGAATTCGAAGTAGAGGTCAAACTTACTTATAGATAACTAAGAACCAGTTTTAACGTGAAATGTGGATGTTGGAAAGGCGCCTACATGTTCGGAACAGAAGCTGTTTCCAGACTGCCTCCAGTATTCAACTCGACATCATACAGGAGTACAGGAAAACAGTAAAGCCACTCTCAGGAAAATATGAGAGAAAGAGAGCTAGACAGTCCAAAAGGAAGTAGTGAAAACCAGAATATCAAACAGATTTTATTTTACTTATTTATTTTGTTTGTTGGGTTTTGGATTATTTCAAGCCGGTTCTCTCTGACTCCTAGTGTTCTTTAAATCAAAACAATAAACGACCCAACGTATATTGAAACAACAGGTTCACAATTTATTATCACGCTACAATTACTGATCAAAGTTTTATACGATTCTCCGCTCGGTGTTGATGCTTTGCAAACAAATAATATTCACCTTTTAGTCCTTTAGATTCTCTCGATTCACGTTTTCCTCGGTTTCTGTTTGGTTTGATTCCTTTTCACCTTTCCGTATTCTTAATTCTTTTCTTCTTTTCCCTACTTTCCAAATTCGTCTACCAACTTTTCCTACAGTTTAAGTCTTCGACCCTAGCTGAGGCAAAATGCCAATTTTCTCTGATTTTCCCTTCCCTTATATACTCCTCGAAATCAGGATGACAAATGGTTATTGCCGAGCCAATCTTTCATTTGACATTTGCTCCTACGTATTTGCTTCGGCTGTCATCCATAATGGTCCAACGAATCCAGATAATTAATAGCCCTTCCGGTCTTCCTACGCGCGCTATCTTCTCCTTGCTCTTTTCCCATTAATCATTGTGTCAAGCTCGTGGGCCCAAATCTTCCTTCTGTTTGCTTTTCTTCTTGTTTACCCAGCTCGGGTTTTCCATTAGCCAATTAATTAATTAATTAACGTTTTCTGTTTTCCTACATTTAAATGTTTTTCGACCCTTCCTAACCATTTTCTGATAAATCCCTAATCATAATCTTGTTGACCATTATCTAATCTATACCTGTCCCGTTTTTCCCATTCGATTTCGATGATTTTTCTATTTATTGATTTTTCTCGGATTTCCGGATTCTTGCCTTTCGTAATTGCTTTTGGCATTTTCTAATACTGCTTCCATCACACTTTCCTTTACTATTGATTCTGTGCATGATCCCGCTTTTATTCGTCTTTTTTCTTCGCTTACTTTCTATTTGAATTATTAGCCTAAATTTCATTTAAATTTTATTTTAATTTACGGACCTCAACATGTTTATTTAATTGAAAGTTTTGAATGTCGATAGAAATATCATTTTTACTTTTATATTTTTCATTTAAGCGTAATGCTTATTTATATCAAAATGTAGTTTTCGTTAAATTTAAAATGTATTTTTGTCAAATTAATATGTTGAGGATACCTAAATAATAATTTATAAAGAAACAAATAAAATTACCTGGGGGAAGATCGCCATGACAAACGGGACGATCAATAGAAACTCAGAAAAGAAAACAGATGTGAAAAAAATTAAAAATGAGAAAGAGAAAGGAAATAAAAGTTATCAAACAGGAAAATAAAAATCAAGATCAGTACTAATTAATTAGTACAGAAAGGAAAAGGAATTTTGAAATCAGGGAAAAATGAAAACAACAATATCCTTATCTTGATAGCTTACCAGTGATAATAGAATTGATGGGAGAAGGCGGTCAAACAAAAAAAGGGAAAAGGGAAAACAACTTGACAGCTGTCAGAGATAAAAATGGGACAGTCGGGAAAAGCAGGAGAAGGAAAATGGAAAAACACTTGATTATCTGGAGTGCCACAAGAGAAGCGAACTATATAAGGGAAAACTGGTGAACATGAAATTACAACAAAGAGAGAAGAAAAATTAGAGACAAAGTGACGCGAAATTGAAAACGATTTGGAAGACGATTTGAGAGACAAAATTATTGGAGAAAATTAGACGTTGGACGAAACGTTGTTGGACAAACGATTGTCAAAAATAATTGTAAAGGAAATAATTGTGGAAAATAATTATTGGAGAAGAGTTGAAGAAAAGAATTAGTTGAAAAATAAAACGAAAAGAAGTTATTCATTATTTGAATAAAGTTTGGAAGAAAGTCAAAGAAAACAACCAGCTCAAAATCCCAGTTTAGAAACCAATCAGTAATTTGTGATCTTTTAATCCGGTGTTATACAAAAGTGCTATTCCTCACCGAGTGTTGCAATAAGCATTGTATAGTCACCGAACAGAGGTTGAATTTATTATCAGTGTAAAGATAAAGTTTGTTTGTGATTATCAATAAAGATTTCTGTTGTCAAGTGTTATTTGTGAATCGTATAAAGACACGCTTGGAGTCAGAGTAACATTTAAAATTATCACCAACTCAATAACCCAACAAATATCAGTTAAAATTAAATGTTATTAATAACATAAATCGACAGAACAGGAGGGACATTTACAAACACTGACAAAGGGTGTTTTCCCACTCGTAACCCACAAATACCTTGATTTCCAACCCAACATAATTAATGGAATATTCATTTCACGTAAAGTTATAGGACAGATTTTATGTGTAATTCTTGCGTATACATTCATTTTGACAATAATTTTATTTTTCAAATTGTTCTAATTTTTTATGATGCAATTGAAATAATAAAATTATAATGAAAACTATTAACATTAAAATTTCATATTTATTAGAATAAAATGCAGTTCTTTTAAATTAAAAAGTTCTAGGATAAAAAATTTCCAATTATCAATTAGTATAAATTCAAAAAATATTTTTATTTCAAAATACATTTGTTTTAATATTCATTAATTATTCATGTCGACCTTTGAATTTAATCATATTTTAAAAATTTTGAAATGCTGCATTTATTTAATAAATAATTATTCGAATATAATTGATGCTTTTGTTTCTGTAAGACAATTTTTATATTATTTATTTAATTTAAAAATTTAGGATGTCTTTATTAAATCACATTTCGAAACCTTAACAAAATGCTGGAAAAATTATTTCTATAACTTGTCATTAGAAGACATAAATAACATTTTTCATTTAAAAAAGTTTTCTACATCGAAGTGAATTATTTTCTTATCAAAATTATTTAATATTATTTAGACAAATTCCTCCGCTTAGTTTCATATCGTTTATTACTCTATGTGATTTTCTTGATTTAAATTCTGATAATAAATATAATCGTTTTAATGAAAAACTGACACCAAATAACATGGAACAAAACAATTTATTTTTGGCAGATTTACAGCGGCATTTATCACCTAAAAAACGACACGAAGTCGAATGTCTATCGAAAGTATTTTATTATTTTAAAATAATAATCGCTATTTTCTTTAACATTTAAAATTTATAATTATCTTCAGATCAATTTCTTATAAAATAACAAGTTTGTAAATCATTTCGTAATACAGATGCTTATTTTTAAATGGTTTAATTTACTATTTTTTCAGTAATTTATGCAATTTTTGGTTTAATTCGCTTTTTATGTTCAATCACTCTTATCAATCAATTGGATATTTGGAAATGTTGATGATGGGGAGGGAGGAGGGCGTTATTAGACTGACTCAGGCAGACACGAATGCATCAATTAATAGTTAAATAATAATAGATATTTTCTACCTTTAGTAGTGAAACAATAAGGAAAGTTATCCCCATTTAGCCAGTTTACGTTATCACGCATAATCTCCACATGATTTACTCATGATTTAAAAAAATCAATATATCGACCCCCCCTCCCCCACACCTCAAATTGTTATGGGAATTTTAAAATATTGTCATTACCGCAGTATAGGAAATGTATTTTTGAAAAAAGCAATTCTTGTCTCTGTATGAAGAAATTCTATGTGATTTTCTTGATTTAAATTCTGATAATAAATATAATCGTTTTAATGAAAAACTGACACCAAATAACATGGAACAAAACAATTTATTTTTGGCAGATTTACAGCGGCATTTATCACCTAAAAAACGACACGAAGTCGAATGTCTATCGAAAGTATTTTATTATTTTAAAATAATAATCGCTATTTTCTTTAACATTTAAAATTTATAATTATCTTCAGATCAATTTCTTATAAAATAACAAGTTTGTAAATCATTTCGTAATACAGATGCTTATTTTTAAATGGTTTTAATTTACTATTTTTTCAGTAATTTATGCAATTTTTGGTTTAATTCGCTTTTTATGTTCAATCACTCTTATCAATCAATTGGATATTTGGAAATGTTGATGATGGGGAGGGAGGAGGGCGTTATTAGACTGACTCAGGCAGACACGAATGCATCAATTAATAGTTAATAATAATAGATATTTTCTACCTTTAGTAGTGAAACAATAAGGAAAGTTATCCCCATTTAGCCAGTTTACGTTATCACGCATAATCTCCACATGATTTACTCATGATTTAAAAAAATCAATATATCGACCCCCCCTCCCCCACACCTCAAATTGTTATGGGAATTTTAAAATATTGTCATTACCGCAGTATAGGAAATGTATTTTTGAAAAAAGCAATTCTTGTCTCTGTATGAAGAAATTTCCCTTAGTGACCCATATAAAAAGGATGCCAATCAATGTTCCCTCTAAGCCATAAGCAGCAGTGCGCGAAAAGTCAGCTGCGCTGAGCAGCCTTTAAATACAAATGAGCGTCAAAATGCTATATACTGCGCTGAAAATAATTTTGCTGCGCTGGGGAGTTGGAGGTGCTGCGCGCGCGCAGCTTAGAGGGAACGTTGATGCCAATCCTTATGATTTCTAAGCACACAGCCCAAATCATAATAACTTTTTTCATTTTGTCGTGATTCTAAAGAAAAAAGGAATTGATCGATAATTAAAAAGCATCTTTTAACAAATTATTCCGAATTTACTTCATTGATTTCTATTATTGATGTGAGGTCGGTTACTAATTCATTGTAATGTCTTAAGGTAATATCTATGTGCTGGTATTTGGGGCATAAAATTCAGTCTATACAACAAAATTTACTTAAATATACTTAAATTCAAAGCTACTATTTACTGCATTGTAAACCACTTATAATGGAACAGCAATATCTAATGAGACTAATGACCAAGAATAACTCACGATAAATCAAATATAATACAGATTAACTCTAAAGCCTCAATATTAATGCAGGCTTAGAAACTAAAAACTATATGTATACAAGGGAGGGGAGGAGAAGCGAGGAGAATTTTGTATTGAAGAAAACTAACAGTAAAAGTATGGAAAGGCATCGCAACAATGTGAATTAGAAATGTATTTAAATAGTAAATGACAATTATTGTTATTAGAAAGCTTGTGACTATGAAGGTAAAACAACCACTACTGTGAATTAATATGTCACTGTTACGAGTTTTCTTAAAAATTTAATTTCACAACTTAATTCTCTTGCTTTATAAATCACAGTGAATTATTGGCTGACTTTTTAATTTTTAGTATTAAAACCATCTAAAATACTCTCGATGTATTTTTGTTTTCAACAGTTAGCCACCTATTTTCCTCCCCTTCAAAAGGTTTATTATCGATTATTAATTATTGCACGAGATATGCATTTGTCTCAGTGATTAAAGAACACAAGCAGTCAGTGATTACTCATTAAATAAAAACCTAAAAAATAGTTATTATTGGAAAGAATTTTATTTAGTTTTTAAATCTTAATTTCAACTAACTTTTCCAACGGCTTTGGTTTTTATTTTTTATAATTTTAGTTAATAAACTTTATTCATGATGAATCGTTAGTGAAATATCATGTAGTAGATATTGGTAGTGGTCAGGGTCACTTAGCCAGATATTTATCGATGTCTTATAATATTCCCGTTACTTGTATTGAAGGCTCCGAACACAATTCCACGAGAGCCAGTCAATTCGATGAAAGACTCGTTGTCAGAAACCAGAAAACAAATGGACTGATTGATATAATGAAGCCGTCACATAAAACAATTTATCTCAACAGGAATATAGACAGCAATTGGTGGGATTCAGTTATGGAAGATAATCAGAATGAGTAATAATACTTTGATCTTATTTATAATATTATTACTGAGCCAATAATTGATATTTTTGATCGGCTTTCTATTGAGGTTCAACATAAAAACAAAGATATACTCAAATTTGTCAGTATTTACCGGCAACAAATAAGGTTTTGACAATAAAAAATTACTTGAAAAATTTATAATTCCATATCTAAAATTAGCCAATAACACATGAATGATACCGCCTAAAATTAACCAATAACACATGAATGATACCGCCTAAAATTAATAGTTGCGCCATGCAATTTATATATTTAGTATCACCGGGTCAGTTCTCAAACCCATCCACCGATATCATTAATATATTTTTTGGGTAGTTCTTTATTTTGCCGTATTATTGGTTTCTTTTCTCCATTCCTACTATACTTCATATTTCTTCAAACAATTGTTACACAAAACACTACCTTCTCCATCCAAATGAAATTTTTATCATTTATCATAACATCCAAAGTTGGCGAAGTTAAATTTTTTATGTAAGTTGATTCGTTAATCAAAAATTTGCTAAAGAATTATTGAAAGAAACAACGATATTATAATCACTATCGAAATAGTGGACATTACATCGGATAAAATGAATTTCCGGGAGTTATTAGCACTCTTTAACAGATGGAAATTGACAAAAAACCGCTTAAAATCAAAGTTAATTATTCTAATAAAATTTATAAAATTTCCATTCATTTTAATACAAAAAATATTGAATTTTTGATTTTAATAATTAGAAAAAGTCAATATTTATTAAATGGACTCCATTGTTGTGGAGAGCTGGCTCCCACAATGATTGAAATGTTCTGTCGATTGCCGAAATGCACGGCGATGGTGCTCACAAGTTGCTGCTATCACAAAATGAAGAACGATTCCCAACCGATGAGTTTCGCTTGTAAAACTTTGATGGCAGGAAAAAATCTGACATATGTCACACTTGAATCTGCTTGTCATTTCATATTTGAATACAGAGAGAAATTAAAACTAGCTGCTAAACAGAATTCCAATAAGGTTTTTGAATCGCAAATATTTCGTGCCACTGTCCAGGAAATTGTATCAAACAGACAGATGACCGATAAATTTTGTAAGAATAAATTCAAAGCAAAAAAATATCCAATCGAATATTCTTTAGAGGAGAGATTCAATTTGTAATTATTATTAGGCAGGAAGATATTATTCGATTTTTTGTAGATACTGCTCTGATTTGTTTAAAAAATGCGATATATTTCCAATTGATCTAACACAAGGAGAACAGTGCTTGGCTAATCAGCGCATCAAATGTGATTGGATGCAAGTGATTATTTTTCATTGCTTGCGACTCGCAATTGGTCCGGCAATCGAAACGCTACTTTTATTGGATAGAATGCTTTATTTAAGAGAAAATAGTAAGTTTTCAATTTTCAATTCATTTCTCTCAGTCGGTTTTTTAAAAATTAATAATAATTTATTTTCAGATATTGAATCCAAAATTTATCAAATTTTCAAGCCTTCTTTATCACCTAGAAATTCTGCTATTGTTGCTAGAAAATACCCCACTTAAACTAGTAATATATTTCTCGAGATTTTTTTTGATTTTCTTTATAAAACATTTTTTGAATTTTGTTTCATCTATCAGCTTTTCAGGATAATTAGAACCTAACAAAAATAAAGAAAGGGAAAAATGAAATAGGATTTTATAGTAAATTGAATCTTAACGTAAATATATTTATATGCTACAGTATGGTATGAGAAATTTTGCATGATATTGATCAAGGAATGAATGGATTGTGGCTTGTCTAAAGTGTGAATTGTTTAGATAGTTGAAGTGTTCGGGACATTGAATTATTTAATTAAGTTAGCTAAATGACTCATTACAATATTTATTAATGAATATTGTCTACAAAGGCCGTCTGTGGATGAATGGCTCTTCATCACCATTCCCTCTTACACTCTGGTCCGTGTCTCTCCTAATTGTGGATCTCCGCAATATAGCGTTTACAGTTTTGTTGGAGTTAGACAACACAAAATAAAGAAATAAAATAAAAATAGACGTAAAAAGTGGAAAATAGATTTAAATATCAAATTCACAATAATAATTAAAAGTACACAAATATTGATCAAAAAAATTAATAATTCTGGGTTTTTATTTATTTCCTATTAGAATTTGGTCTTTAAATTATTTTTCTGTCCTAATTTTTTGGAAATTTCTCTGATTTCCATTTTTGTTTTGCTTTATCGCCTTAATTCGAGTTTGTTTATTGTTGTTATGTGTTCTTGTTGTATTTGAGTATGTTTCATGTAGTACTAGCTTATGTTTAATTTTCTTTTAATTTGGGTGTTTTACTTTAATGTAGTGTTTTCTGTTATTTTTGTTTACTTGGTGTTTATTATGTTTTTTATTTTGAGTACACTTAATGCCGGGTATGCGTGTTATGTGCCGATGCATTCCGCCACAATCCTTACTTTGGAGTATATATATATATATATATATATATATATATATATATATATATATATGAGCTTTTAGGAGAAATTAATAATTAATCAGAAGTTAACAAATATTTTCATTAATTATTCACAAAAAAATAATTTAAATAACTGAACATATTATTATTATTTCAAAGTATCGACCGAAAACATAACATCTTATAATTAGATTTAATAAATTACGACGTAATATTTTCA
>CAUHTR010003837.1:0-42394 GCA_959609185.1 Schmidtea polychroa | reverse complement strand
NATCTTATGACATCAAATATGCTCTGTAGATAATAGGAATTTTTTTCAATTTGCAGAGGGGAAAAGAGCTGATTGCTTTCTGTTCCATGTGTTGTTCTGATTGGTGTGTTCCTTCCATTTTTGCATAATCACCATGTGAGACTGTAGAGTTATGTCGTAGAAAGCCTTTTCCCTTTTCCATTGCTATTTTCCAGTTTGAGAAACCATACGTTGAGAATACACTGTCTGACGGATTGTTATGACATGGGATGTACTTATTGCATGGGTAGCAGAAACACTTGTCCTGTTTGATAGAATATTTAAGCCATGGAAATTGGGAATAAACGATTTTTGTCTCCAAACTTAGTAATGTGATATGTTTTCAGTTTTGGTTGACAAGGCCTATCAGTTCCAAGGTCATCTGGTTGGTCTACCAGTGGTTTTGGTTCCGAGAAAAGCACTGCTGATGATTCTGTTGATGGCTCTGGCAAAGGTGGATATATATGATTTGCAGACACTGGATAGTCTGGATTATCAGCTGCCACAGTAATTTGGCTTGCTACTTGAAACAGTGTCTCACTGGAAGATGGTGATGATCTTTGAGAAGCAACGGCTATATGGGTCAGTGGCATACTGGCTGGAGGCGTTGTAGTGTAGCGAATGACAAACTTGTTCATATGGCCTAAAATATATTTAAGAAAAATTTTCTGTATGACACAATTTGTACATTTCTCACCCATTATTCAATAAAAACACTAAAATGATAAAAAATAAAAAAACATTTTATTTTTAATTAAAAATATTAAATTCCAATGAAAACAAGATCACACATCTTTACACAAAAACATTATTTCAAAATACCTAAATACAAACATTAAAGATTCATGTAATCTTATAATAAGTTTTTAATATAAAGTTACTCTTCCTATAACAATAATTATAGAAATTAAATATTAACTAAAATAATTTTTATTATTAAGAACTATTGTAATTAAAAATCTATAAATTTAAAATAAAAAATAAAAATGCAATTGATTAGACTATGTTTTAATATGCAGTCAGCAGCAATGCTAAAACATAGAAAAGTCATATATAAGTTTCCATTTTCATATAATTTCGATTGCATTGTCCTCCCTCCTTATTTTGAGTTGGCCCCTCGCAAAGTATATGTTAGCTACGGGTCTGATTAAAAAGGACTTGACTATGAATCAGTAAATATTATAAATACTATTTACTGATTCAAAGTCAAGCCCTTTTTAATAAATACAATGAAAATATAATTAGGTTAAATAAAAATAAATATTTAATAGCATTATGTAAATAATAACTAATAAAATTAATAATTTTTACTTTTCGAATTTTATTATCGTTTTAATTTCAAACTAATATGCATAATTATATTTAAATGACAAATAATTTGATAACAGTCATTTTTTGATGAAAAATAAATAAATGATAATTATTCAATGAATTTATATTTAATTTTTTTAATTTTAACATTAAATTTCAGAGTTTTCGTATCATTTATACTTGTTTAAATAAACTACAGGAAGCATGATTTTATATTGCACATTTACAATAATTTAATTTTCAATTGAAAATTGTCAATTGATATTTAATTTAATTATTTTTTAAATTGTA
The DNA here is from genome assembly GCA_959609185.1 of Schmidtea polychroa. NCBI lineage: Eukaryota > Metazoa > Platyhelminthes > Tricladida > Dugesiidae > Schmidtea > Schmidtea polychroa. Next base: position 40,774 of record CAUHTR010003837.1, on the reverse strand, counting down.
AATAAAGAACTAAGTATTTATCAGGATTTTCAATAGATATTTTCTCTTGATTAAGTAATGAAGATTTTATTCAAAAAGAATAAAATATATTTATGTATTGGAATTCTCTTTATAATAGTATTTTATGCTATTTTCAAATCTAAAACACCAGAAATAAATTCTAAAGATCATAAAATTTTCCCCGATAATCCTGTGAATAAAGAATTATCTGTAAACGATAAAGATAAAAAGTCTGTTCCAAAACTCAATGAAAATGATGAGAAGAATATAAATATAGCTGCGCCTAAACACAATGGCGATTTAAAGAGAGAATTACCAGGTCCTACTCAATAAGTCGTAGTTTTATAATTATATAAAAATTAGGAGACGATGGAAAACCTGTTGTTATTGATGTTAAAAATTTAACTAAGGAAGAAAAAGAAAAATTCGATCTTGGGTGGAAAAATAATGCTTTCAATGAATATGCAAGTAACTTAATTAGTATTCATCGGCACTTACCAGATATGCGTGATAATGAGTGAGTTAAATTTGTTTTTGTAATTCTATTGTTTCTACAGAATCCTGTGTTTATAATTGGTTTATAAATTTATATATAAATATATATAATGTATATGTGTGTATTATTTATATTGAACTAAAATTAATTGTACTCGTTTGTATTTCTGTTTGTATTAGTTTGTATTACTTATTCGATTGTCAGTAATTGCAATTTGAACATCGATAATGAAATTTATCTATTAACCTATGTTCTAGCTGTTAAATCAATTCTATATCAATAAAAAAATATTCGAATATCAAAATGTGTGTGTGTGTATTGTTTTGGTAGCAGTTTTTGTGTTTCTAGATAAATGCACACATACACGACAGGCGACAAATTTGATTGGCTTATTCGAGCAGTAATGCGTTTGTTAAAAATTTGTCATAAATCGTACGAAAATCATTTTAAAAACCAAATTAATCTCTGAAAAGTATTACGAAAAATAATTTTTTCTAATTAATTTTTTGCTGATATTTTATTTAAAAATAATTTGTCTACTAATTTATGCAATGGCATTTTAGAGAAACGAAAATTTAATCAGCGCCTATACCCCTCAGGTGGAGTAGAGTCATTTTTAATAAAAAAAAGATAATTGGCTATTTTTTTAATAGTTTGCGAACTCATATACGTTTTGCTATTTTTAAAATCTCACCACAAATTTCATTAACATAACAAGAAAAATTTATATTTATATAAGATTCACATCAATATAACTTTCGGAAAATTTTTTAATGATAATTACCATTTATTATGATTGACTATTTTTAAGTTTCACTTATTTTTCACAATTTTACTTACTTTTCAGCTATTTTTATCTCTTATTTAGTATTTTGAACAAAAAAAATTCAATGGTTTTTATTTACATTTCCTAAATTTAACGAAATTTTTTTGACATCAGGCGACTCGAAACGAATTGATTTTTTGTACAGAAATATTTCAAATAAATTCAGACCGAGGGTACAGAACTAAAAGTTCCTCCATCGTGAGTTTCAAATTTTGCGTCCTTTCGATTCAAAAGTACTTTTCAAAATTCTCAAAAATGGTTGCAGAATTCCTGAATTAGTTCTCGTTGATACTTTTTTTTGCTACTTGGAATTCTTTCTGAACTTTTTGATCAAGATGAAGAAACTTGTTTGAAAAAGGAAATCTTAACTGAAAGTAAAATGGAGTTGTTTGCATTTTCCAGTCTATTCGACATAAAGATTAATCTTATTGTTTTAAATGATGATTTACTCGAATAAGAATGTGTTTCATTCAATGAGTGTGATTCTTCAACTAAAACTAAAACAATTGTGAAATTTAAGGATAATTTTGGATACAAAAATCAATGTCAATTCAAATATTTACTCGGTACTATTTTTTTATTTTAGCTTTTTAATTCTGTTTTAACAATAATTTTTATAAAATTTGAAAATCTTAAAATGTTAAGGATTAATATGAACTGTATTTTAATGCGCGTTCTAATTAAGAATTTAAATAGAAAATTTATTTTTCACAATTTTAATACATTTTTTTACAATATATTATTCCTGGTGGGGGGGGGCGGTAGTCATATAACTTGTTGTTTAATAAGTTTTATTGAAATAGAAAGGAAGGTTAAATTTTGACCAATTAATTTATTACATGACGGACTGTCGAAATATCTTCTGACTGTCGCAATATGACTGGCGCAATGTGACTGCGCTATTAAGAGGTGCCTTGAAACAGATTGCTTCTGCACTACACCTATTTTATGGTTAGTTGAATGGCCATTACATTAAAACAAGAGATCTTAATAATTTTTATGCCATCTCATCATTTAACTAATTTGTTCTATTCTAAATCTTATTCTATATCTTTTCCATAATCATAGCTGATAGGAAAATTACGCACCAAAAAGACAACATCCACATATAATATGTGATACGTCAAATCTTGTCTTTAAATCATTGATAATAAAGTTTTGTTCTGGATTTGTAAAAGATTTGCTATTGTTTGGAAATTCAGAACTATCTGAGATTATTTTTGGGGCTAGTTATTAGAATTATTATATTTTATATTATAGTTTTTATTTATTTTTAACTGAAGCATCTACTAAAGCAATAAAACTAATAAAAAAAATAAAGATATCAGATTAGCGTTAAAGTGTCGAAAAAAACCAGCAGAATTGATACAGAGAAGGAAAAAAATCTGTTCACGCTGGGTTGAAGTTTTAAATGAAAACAATTCTGGATGACCTTTTTCATGTCACGTAAACACTCAAATATAATAAATTTTAATTAACTATGACTAAAATAGAAATATTAATAAACAAAAGTGTAATAATAAAACATACGGATTATTAATCGAAATAGAGCGAGTGATTTATTTGTAATAAGCTTAGGTTTGTTTTAATGAATAAACTTAATTTTAAATTCAAAAATTCACGCGATAAAACTTGAATGTTTTAATGTTATTTTCAATGAGATGTCAATGCAAATAATTGTACAAATTTCATCAGAAAATTGTATAAACTGAATGCTGTTGAGTTGCCTGGTCTGTTGTTTGGTTTCAATATGTTTTACAGTACTGATGAAACTAAATTTAACGCAGCTTGAGATGTAGAATATGATAAAATCGTCTGATGTTCTATTTCCATTGTTCTATATGTTTATAGTAACTAATAATTTTCAAGAAAAATTTTTGAAATAAAGAATTGCTGAAAAAATATAATTGTTATAAGCTTGAAGTTTCGCTAAAAATTTGCAATCAATTTAAAGCGAAAACATTTTCGATTTTTTAGTGTCGATAAAATTAAAAAACTGTATTTTGAATTTTAAAATATTCAGATTAAAAAATATCAATTTATTCATTTAAACAAATTCTTATTTTAAAAAAGGATATATCATTTTTGTCAGGTATATTGATTAAAATAATAATAATAATATTAGTTTTTTTATTCGATATATACTTTGCAGCAAAAAACTTATATTATCATTTGTTTAATATTCATAATAATAATAATAATAATAATCTAAATACACAATTCTCTATATATTTATGTGAATGAGTGATTTTGGAATAAAGCTTAATTAAAATCACCAAATGGCAAATTTTATTATAACTTTTTATTTTTATCGATAACATGGCATTTCTATTTTAATGTTATCTGAAAATCGACTTTCTTCTATCGAATGATACATAATTTGCATAACCATTAATTATTTTATTAAGTCATATTATATTAAACATGGAAAATTATTTTAATTATTTTTTGAACATACAAATCTATGGAAAGTTATGTATTTGGATTGATAACATGATTCCGTCATTTTTGATGGCTCATAGTTGGTAATAATAATAATACTAATGATAATATTAATAGTAATAATAATAATAATAATAATAATAATAATAATAATAATAATAATAATAATAATAATAATAATAATAATAATAATAATAACAATAATAACATTGGATATTAAATGTTTATAATTTCAAATTTAAAAGAGTATTTTAGGAATTAATTGAATTCCCAAACCGTTATCATTATTCTTAAGAATTGTTACTAGTAGACTTTGCGAGTGAATTTCATAAATAAAATTCGACCAAATTAAAATTTCCCTCAAGAGACCCAGGAGGCTTTATACGTAAAATATTATCAAATTCAGAATTGGATGAGTAAAATTCAAAAAAAAATCTCTTATCTATTCAAATAAACAATTTCTCTCCATTTCTTTCCCCTTTTAATTTGAGTTGGCAATTTAACTTTGTCAAACTGTTAATTAAGAAATATTCGTGATTGACAATTGAATGTTTTGGAAATTTATCTTTTATTCCATTCCAAAATTCACAAAGTTCAGTTAGAAAATCACAGATTCATTTAAATTGATTATTCAATAAAATTTCTTTTTTTATTCCGGCTTTTTTTCCGTTAATCTTTATTATTCTAGACTTAAGCTAATATAATTTTACATTTAATAAGTGAAAAATAAAATTTTTTTATTTCGCAATTTGAGCTTTACAGATTAGGGAAAAATTGAAATTATATCAAGTTCTATTTTGTGAACAATTTAGAAATTTCAAATAATTTTCAAAATGATCTTTTAGTTTTGTTTTTGTCGCAGTTGTTATAATACTAATTATTAATCTTAATATGAGTGCTTTGGTGTCTGAAGTTTAGGCCCTAGCAAAATTAACTGTATTCACTGGAAAGCTACACATTCTGCTTTCGATTGAGTCGCAAGTTTTAGGAATTGAAATGTTTTTGAATTTATTTTTTCAACTTGAGTACTCATTTTTTTCGACGAATTGAAATAAATTTACTAATCCAATAATCGGATAATTCATTTTTCAATATTCTACTGAGAAGTCTTACATCATCCTAAGCCTTTCATCCATCGTACACAGCCTGATTCTTTCATCTTCCTACATTTTTTTCACGTGGTACTTGTTTTCATAATATGTAAATAAAATTAAAAATAAATATTATTATTATAAAAACTTTTTTTCAAATTTCAGCACTGATTTCTTTTTCATTGTATTTATTAGAAAGCTTGACTATGAATTAGTGAATATATCGATGTTCCTGATATTCACGAATTTTCGACCCTGCCGTTTTTTCATTTCACTTGAAAATTCAATTAAATTCACTTGAAAAAGGCAGTGCAGAAGATACTTGAATATCAAAAACATCGATATATTTACTGATTCATAGTCTTCAATTTTTTTAATAAATAAAATACAATTATCTTTTTACAATAATTTTATTAATATAAATAAATTTCATGCAGATTTTGGAAATTAAATAAATTTTTTATATAGAATGCAATTTCTTAATCATTTGGTGCTGATTGTATTTTGTTTCAAAATTGTTCAATAACTCGATTTTTATATGCTTTCATTTGTAAGATCTTTAACTCTTTCATCTTCAGTCCATGGGAATCCGATATATAGATAACGTATTACGTACCTACGAGTTGTTTTCGCCGCGTCTTGGTTTTCCATCTTTTGGGAGAATAGATCGAATGGCAGATGTAAGGAGGACTTCTCTGGCTACAAATATTTTCTATTAATTTTTCTATATATTTTTCAAAATTAAGCTCTAATTTGGAAATGTATTTTATTTATAGAATATAGACCAGCGGTCTTTTTATCAGTGCTTTAAAAAGTATTGTAATTGTAAAATGGAAAACAACGATTTTTTTATTTCCAACAAACTTTTAATAAAGCTACGCGAAAAAAAGCTTTAGTCAAAGTTCTACACTTCGACCTGAATAATAAAGCAAAAAGGTCTATGTAAACTGTTCTGTAAATTTTTATTGCTTTCTATTTAGTTTTTCGCGAGTTTTCGATTTAATGGACAATTAAAAAAGACAAACTATCAATTTAATAATTTTATTTAGATGTAAAAATTATAAATATGCAAAGAAACTTCCAGAAACCAGTGTCATTCTTTGCTTCCATAACGAGGCTTGGTCAGTTCTATTGCGGTCAGTTCATTCAATAATCAACAGATCTCCAAAACATTTATTGAAAGAAGTGATTTTAGTTGATGATTTTTCTAATATGGGTAAATTGTTCAATGTGATTTAAGTTCACAGTTTGATTGTTATCAGAACACCTCAAAACTCCCCTTGAAGAATACATGTCGCAGTTGAAAATTGTTAAAATTGTCCGAGCAACTAAAAGAGAGGGTTTAATTAGAGCTCGTCTTCTTGGAGCCGATGCAGCTTCAGGAGAAGTTTTAACGTTTCTAGATTCTCACATTGAATGTACAGAAGGTAATTATCACTTTATTACCCATTTAACCTATGCATTACCGTGGATAATAATAAAACTATTCTTTTTTATTGTAATTTTTGATAAATTTGAATTATGGCTCTTTTTTTGGCGTTTGATTTACAAATCGGTAAGTGAATTCTGCGATCTATTGTAAGATAATTCAAGGATAACAGACTATTTTTGAAGGTTTGACTAAGAATCAGTAAAAATATCAAAAAAACATCGATATATTTACTGATTCATAGTCAAGCCCTTTTTAATAAATACAATGTCAATTGAAAAGAAATCAGTGGTGAAAATTGAGAAAAGTTTTTATAAAATTATCGAAAGACCAAAACCATTTCTAGTCATTTATTTTATTATTGATAATACTTTACCGGCACATACTTATGATTTCTGGGTTCTTTCAGTATAGTCTCTAATACTAAAAATCTATCACATTCTAAATAGTTTAAAATACAAATTGTGTTCTAGTAAGGTTTTACTAACTGATTGGACAGAATACCTTCATCACAGCAGAATATAAATCTACCGGAATATTGTTCTGTTTTAATGCCAATATTATCAAAATTAAAAAAAATATTTTCAAAAGTATTTTAAGTAATTTTTACTTTTATTTTGAAATGTTAAAGAAAATGAAAATAACTTATTTAACCAGTAGTATATATTATACATTTTAGGTCTTCATGATTTAAAATAGAAAAAAATGAATATGAGTAATTATTTACTTTTTCCTTTTGTTGTTATTTATTTATTCTTTTTTATATTTCTCTAATAAATAGCAGTCTTTCATGGCAGGTGTAATTATTTATGTGGGTAACAAGAATGGAATATTAATATAGATGGGGTGGTTTGTTTAGAAGGAGTAATTATCGGACTTAATGGATAGGATTTATTTTGAGAGATTACTTTATTTCACGTATAACATAGTTTAAAATGAAATTATTTTTGATTATGTAAAATGAAAAGTAAGATCGAGAGCTTTCGATTTTGTGGTCATTCTTGATTACTTAACGGCCAAATGAGAACTAGCACAGGTCAAAGGAAGCGGTTTTAATGTGATGTAATTTCATAAGGTTTGTTTTTTAAGTTAAGTGTTATGAAAAAATTATTCGAGAAAGAATAAAGTATCTGTATGATCTCTACGGGGGTGACTTTATCATGGTGATTGAGTTGGTTTGGTAAAACCTTACTCACTACTGAACATTTACGTTTTGTTTAAATTATGAACAATGTAATCATTTTAATTATGGATTTAATAAAATAAAAGTAATATAAAATTATTATTTAAACAGTAAAAAATCTAATATAAATCATGAAAATAACTTTTTATATGGATGCATAAATATAATATTTATTCGTTTTTCCTTCCAAATTCAAATGATACGAAAGTTTTTAGTGGCTATAAAAAGGTTATACAAAAATTTTAAAGCAGAAAAATCTAAATCGATAAATTTATTCTCTTAGGATTAAGCCCTTTTCAGAGATTATTCATATATTTTTTATATTATTCCTTATTTTAGCTATATTTTGAGTATATATTTATTTATTTATTTTTAATTTGTATTATATTGAAATGTAAGGTTAACTTTGACAGACGCATTTCAAGTTTTAAAAACCATTATTAGGTTATAGGGCGAAGGTTCGAACAATGTCAATAATTTGCACTCACTTAGTGATTTCTAAAGAGTTTTTTACTTTTTATAAAATTCACAATATAAATTTTAATAAGAATAAGAATAAAAATAATAATGATTATATTTATAATAATAAAAAAATAATAATATTAATAAATATAATTATAAGTAATTTAATAATTAAAACACCTAATAAATAATTATCGTGAATGGTTTGATAAGTTTGTGTATGTTGTTGTATGTCTGAAACATGTCTCATATTTCATGTTCTTTATTACACAATAGTCTTTGATCCTAAATAGATAAATACTTGAACTATTATGTCATAAAATAGATTTTAGAATATGCAAGACTTTGAATTATTTAACCATAATAATTTCATACGCCATGTTTACAAGTTTACAGATACTTTTTCTGTGAAATAGCTAATTTGCAAGTGATGTGATTTCCAGTGTACCAGGGAAAGTATGCAATAGAGTTGAATGAGCAATATTGTATACTTACCTGGTGCGAAGAGAAATCTTCGCGTCTCCTGCATAGTACTGATGAGAGCCAAAAGCTAGAAACTAGTCTACTATTGGGATTTGCACTGGGTACCACAAAGCTTGTAATGTTTATAATAATTATAATTATAATAACAATGTTCACTTATTCCATAGATACTTTTGGTGTTTTTTTCATTTAATTGCAATTTCCTTTCTATAAATGGTTCTATATTAGCAGACATTTTAAAAAACATTCAACTTAAAGTTAGTTTTTATTTTAACAATTTCATTAATTTTGTTATGCGTTTGTTTTATGTTATTTAATTTTTTCATTTTGTTTATTAAAAATTTATCATTCACTATTTAAATTCGTATTGCTACAAAGTTGCTCTATCAAGATTTAATCGTTGGTTCCCCCAATTGGTCAAAAGAACGGAAAATTTAGTTTTATATATTTTTAGTTAATATCTTAGAGCCCATTTTAATGTAAATAAAGAATTGTTTAGGTAAACAAAAACATCTAAATGATAAAGATTATTATGTTATTGCATTATATCTTTTATATAATTTGAACTCATTATTAGATGTTACTTCTTGAGTTTTTATGTTTCTTTCCATATTTGGCCTTTGTTGATATTGTTATATATGAAAAACATACTTGAAATTAGAATCGTTTGGATGGTGCCAAATTTTAAAAAATATCAAGTGTTGCAAAATATTTCATAAAAATTAACCAACTTTACTTTTACAATTATGCGTGACTGTTGGTGTAGAATTAAATTTTATTTATTATATTTTTTCTGTTAATTTGCAATTTTAAGAATTATAAAATATAAGCGGAAATAATAAATACATTGATATAAAAAAGAGTACTTGATTTTATTATTTCTAAAATCGTATTCTTTCAATAAATTTTTTTTTAATTTATGATTAATATTTCAATACATAAATTGTAAATGTAGATTTACAACGAAAATCTTTACAAATATTTGGCTTTGGATTTAGCTATGGAATGATAATTAATTTATTCTTAAATAAACAAGATAAGAGTAATGATAAATGAATTATTTTATAAACCAATAGATAATATTAAATAAATAATAATAATCGAAAAATAATTTGTAAATATAATATAATAATAATAAATAGTAATAATAAATCATTAAAGGATAAATAAATATATTGCTTAAATATAAGAATAAATAAAATCCTCTTAAATTTTAATATTTTATTTGTAACGCGTAAATTTGAAAAAAGTTTTATTAATTGCAATTGTTATGTTTAACAAATTTATATTAAAATCAGTAAACTCAATTGACACTTATAAAATTTTTTTGATTATATTAAAACAAAACCATATTTATAAAAAATTGCTATTTATTTCCAATATATAATGTTTAAAGGACACTGATATACATTGTTGAGGGTTAAAATACAATTTAGAGTATTATATAAAATTTATGTCAAGAATACGCATTTTAAGGAGTATTAAAATATATTAATATTATATTGAGTGATGTAATATAATTGATGAACCACTAAAGTCTTCATATCCATTTCCAGATTGTATAAGCTCTAGGATTAAAAAAAAAGATTCCGTTTTTATCTAATAAAAATTTGGAAATATCAAATATGAAAATTTATATTAAAATACATAGTTCGTTATCTAATGTAATATCAGACAAAGTAAGGAATCAAATATAAGTGTTTATATGGCCTACATAAAAAGTTAATACTGTGGTATTCCACTAAATTGCAAATGTGGATCTATGGAGTTAGTAAACCTTTCTACCTAAACTTAAATTCCATTGACATTAATGACTAGTTTTACAATAAGTAATTTATAAATGTATTAACCGTTAACCTCATTCTACCGGTCGGAGCGGCCGTGTCATCTTTTCCTAGAATTAACAACTATTAAAAATGGCTTAGGTAGTCTCCTAGTTCATAAATGGATATGAAAGTTCTCGAAAAAAAATATTAATAAAAACTTTTTACGACTTTCACGTGTTTATAAAAAAACTCCTCCATCCCCTCTCTAACGGCCGCAGTGGTCGACGAGAATTAATTGTCGTTTGTCCTTCGCTAAAAGTGTTTGTTTTTAAAATTTTAAAAATATAAATAAAATATAAGAAATCTAAGTTTTAATTTAAAATATAATAATTAATAGTTTTATTACATTTAACTATTCTAAATTTCCTATCAATTGATGCCGGCCTTTTAAGCCGCAAGACGTAGGATGACTGACAAAGCAATAGTATGAGGTTAATTAAATAGTAAGAAATTATGAGGGTAACTCCACATGTAAACAATTCTTTCATCAAATTGTTTTCGAATAAGAAGATTTTTGTTACATTTTAAAATTCACTATATCGGCTATAAATTGAAAATTTCAAGCGATAAAATCGCAATGTATATGAAGATGCGATTCTTTTTTTTTCTTAATTGACAGGATAACTACAATGTCATTTGAGATCTAAAAGACAAAATTAATGAGTGTTCATTTGTAAGAAATGTTTTCTCCCCATCTATTATTTCATGAATCGAAATGAAAATTAGACACAGCAATTATCCCATGATGTCATTATAATTTAAAATGCAAATAATTGCAAGCAAATCATAATTTTTAAGTCTTTAAGAAATTTGGCAAAATAATTACAGGGTGTCATTTTTAGGTACCATTTTGAAATTAGTAGATCAGAAATTTATTGATTAATAATTAGTTAATTTAATTAAATTAATTTTTTTAATTAGCTCTGCATAATTAACAAATAACTTAATAAACATCTTTATTTTAAACAGAAAACATCTCGATTCAACATCATTCTACAGAAACTACTTTTAAAGTTTTACATAACTTCAACGGATCATTGTTTTTCTATATATTAAAATATAATAACTAAAATAATTTTCTCATAAACACGCTAGATTTATACAAATCTGCCGTTCATCAAAAAAATATTGTAATTATCTAAACATGTAAATTTATAATTTTATAAATTTGAAATTTGTTCATTTAAAATATTAAAAAATTTGGGATTAATAATTTTTTTTTAATTTTCAATAATATCCTGAAGTTCTCAAAATTATAATTGACCAAGGTAAACGAGTCCATGTCACTGAAGAAAAATTAAAAATTTTAATTCGTACTGTTCAGTCATATTTACACCAACGACATTTTTCAATTCAAAAAATATCGTATTTAAATCTTATAGTATAAGGATGAAAATAATATTTATTTATTACAATATATAACTTAGAATATCATAATAATCATAATGATGATTGATAAAGATGATAATAATAATAATAATAACAATAATAATAATAATAATAATAATAATAATAATAATAATAATAATAATAATAATAATAATAATAATAATAATAATAATAATAATAATAATAATAATACTATAAGTACTTTTTTATAAAAATTTCACAACTGATTTCTCTTCCATTGACATTGTATTTATTAAAAATTGACTATCAATATCAAAAAAAGTCGATATATTTACGATTCATAGTCAATTTTTATAAATAATAATAATATTAATAATAATAAAAATAAAATTAAAATAAATGTCAAATTATGGGGAAAATATCTTCAAATTTAAATAATTGTTGTAATGAATTTTGTAATTAAATTTCAAATCCAACATTTAAACCAATAAATCTTATTTCATGTTAGTTTAAAAATAGAAAATTTTTTAATATTTCAAACTCTGTTGGAATAATAATGTAATTAATATATTGTTTTTGAAATGAGAAATTTATTTAAATTTAATAATTATGAATAAATCATATTGAATTTATTTCTTACATTTATGAAAATATTTTATTCTTTTTTTTAATTTTGTTTTTGAGACTGTTTGAAATGATGTTATTGCATGTTGAATTTGTATGTTTGATTATTATGTAATGTATATCTGAATGTCAAAGGTGTAATATTGTATTATTGATGTATGTGTATATCTTGCTCACGATACTTACAATATAATTACTTCGTCCGGAGGAATAATGAGTTTTTTGATATTAATAAATTATGTCTCCAAAGTCTTCTGACAGAGACTATCGATAATTAAATTAACGAATTATTATATTTTTCTTAGCTTATTTTTAAAGTAATTGTAGAAATTTAGACCGGTTTATACATTGCTTTATCCTTTTGTTAATTTTTCTCTGTTAGGGGTGAAGGATTTTTTCAGCATTTTAATGTTTGAACTATAGTGAAAAATAATTTTTGAAAATTATATTCTTTATTGTTTTATATTTACTAAAATTTTATTTAGTTTTCCAAAGTTCCCTCCATTAAAAATTTAAGATATCTTTTATTAATCAATTTATCCAAAGATCTAATAACGAAATATAAAATTATATTAAACATAAAATATTTTTATTTTACATTGACCATTACACTAGCAAATAAATTATATTTTATTAAAGTTAACCTGAATAATTTAAGGTAAATATATGACAAAAGCCACTATTTATATATTTAATAAGTGACCACAATATTGCTGAATATTTAGGACTCTTAGCATTAACTTTAGTGAACAATTTTTTTTATTTTGTTCAGTCAGAATTAGCCAACATTTAAAAAGAATTTATTTCCCAAAGTTTTTGTACCTGAAAAATATAAGTCTGTATCAATAATATTGCAAATTATATCACAATTTTCCAAATTTTAATTCAATTTCTAAATTTTGTCAGTTATTGTACTAAATCCAATGTATCTTTATACTGCTATATAACAAGTGTTTTTGAACTAAAAGCAATCAAACATAAATTTTCCATCAAAATATGAAGGAATTTTTAAAGAAAATACAATGTAATTCTTTTAAATAAATAATTAAATACAGATCGCAATGATTTGATTATTAGAAAGCGTCACGCAAACATAAGTTTTACGAGATGTATTTCGACAGTTTTCCTATTGTTGGGATATTTAAATAATTAATTTATAAATAAAGTATATATTGTATTATAAGTATCAAATACTATTATATAGTAAAAGTATAATAAGCATAATTAGCATTATTATTAAATTAATTAATTCGCCATTTAAATCGGGTGTTTTAATAATAATTTGTATTTAAATATATCTTTAGATTATTAAGCTTTTATTATTAACACCTATCATCATCAGCAAAATACTATAGAAATTATAGATCTAATAAACAATTTATAACATTTTATTATTTTAAAGATTTTTTAAATGATATTTTATTCACATGTACATTGATTTTTTTAATTGTACTCACATAGCTTCTTTTGTGCTCACTAATATTGATCATTTCCTTTGGTTGATGATATTCAATAACTTGAATATATAAATGACGGAAGCCTCTCCAATGTATGTGGCTCATTACATGTAAATTAATAAACGAGTTCCGAACACAATGCTACTCGGAGTTTAAGCCTAATTAATAAGCATATTTTGTACCTTACATGAATTATAGAATTTCTTAAAATTTAAATTGTCCAACCCCATACTTATCTTCATTCTATAATTATAATCTGTAAAATCTTCTGAATACGGTAATACAAATACAAGTTTAGGTTCATCTGCCTTACATATTTGTGGAGGCAACCATTTTGCTTCTTCGAAACTTATATCCACAAAGGTGGAACTCGGCTCTCCATCAAAAATTTGTTTCCGAGCATCACCGAGGCGACCGTTTTGACTGAATGTGCAAAAGGGGAAGATGTGTTCATTTCAAGGATCCTACTTATACCAACTGACATTGCCTTTGACTTCAGTTGACTCCAATTCCCAGTTATCCTTGTTTAGCCATGGTAAACTTTATGTTGCTTGAACCAGAATTGGTTCAGTCAAAAACCTCTTCATCTTTGTACCAAATGGCAGAACAAAAAACATTGTCTATCAAAAAACACTTTCTTAAAATATCAGGTTGACAGGATCATTTTAAAATAATATTATGTTTTCTTTCGTATTTGTATTTTTAAAATGTTTAAAATGATAGATGTTGAAAATAAATAAATACTTTTGGAAAATAATGTGCGTTTTACTGAAAGGAAATAATTTTACTGTACAAATTATATTGCTTCGGGCGACGTCGGATAATCCAGCTCTATATTGAAATGTATGTTAACTTAAAAAACAAAGTATCGTCGTTTCAGAATCAAAATAGAATTTGGAAATATAAATTTTTTAGGTGTATATTGAACTAATTAATTAACAAAAATAAACAATAATAAATAAAATTTGTATAAAACAGTTTATATATAATACAAGCACCTAATTAACTGCATTTTTCGAGAATTACCAGTAGATGATGTTAGGATTCGTTTTAATTTTAGACATAAACAAATTCAAAGACGTGAATAATTATATATTATTTAAACAAAGTATTTTCTTAATTCATTTCTGGGGACTTAATTCAAATCCGAATAATATTTTGAACAATTTCAACATTCAGTTTCAACATACCTCAACATGCAAATAATAAAATATAAATGCTATAAATATGAATAGCTTATATAAATACATTTTACAGATTATACTGGAATTTAATCGCGCAATAAATATACATAATTCATGAAATTGTAATTCATTTAATATTCTATTATGCAAAAATAATAATTTTGTATTTACCTATGATTTAATCGATTTTAATGGATTGTATTTTTTATTGAAATTTTTATTATCCATTATTTTTAAACCAAATTCGACATTTGGATTAATTATTGTCAATTAAATTCATAAAAAGTAGAATATTCTAACGGCCATCATTATATAGCAGTTTTGATATGGCTTATTATATCTGTTAAATTTGTTGTCAAGTAAATATTTGAGATATGTAGGTAAATATTGTAATTTTTGTTTAATTGCAACTATTATATGCTAATTCGATGTTTTTCATACAAATAACTTTTATTGTTTTTTTAGGAAATTACGTGAAGAAAATTAATATTTAAATAATTTTAGTAAAAATTGTGTTGATGTAAATTTTATTGGATATTTTATTATTTCATTAATTGGAATTGTTTGTTTTAATTTGGTATTGTCAAGAAAAACACAATGACAAAATGATATTAAATGCTCTATTAAAAATGCATAATACAGAAAATTGGCGGCTTTGGAAATAACTTTGAACTGCTTTTATTGAAAATTGATTAAAGATTAATATTATTAAATGCATAAATAGAAAATTCACATTAATCGGTATTTAATGGTTTTAGCAAATATCTAGCAATCGAATTTCTATGTCAAAAATATTTGTAATATATTTGCAAAAATAATTTTAATTTCACATTTGAATATTTCCCAATTTTTGTTTATATGTAACTAAAATTATACATAAGTTTTTAAACATTAAGTTTTATGTTTTACCTAATTGAACAAGGCTCTCAATATTCTATTTAATTGTTTTGTTTTTGTTTTTGTTTTAATTTCTATGAATATAATTAGTATGTTGTTTATTGTCATTGTTATTATTATTATTACTATTATTTTTATATTATTATTATTATTATTATTATTATTATTATTATTATTATTATTATTATTATTATTATTATTATTATGATTTCTATTTATTGACAAATTTTATTTATCTTTAAACGGGAAAACTGGAAAGGAGTTAAAAATAAATAAATTTGATTATCCTAAAGCACATCTCAATGCAATTATTATAAATTTTCTATTGATATTGAAATATTCATTTTATTAAACAGGCAGTCGCCTTTCTGTTTGCGAAACGCAATCTAATCTCATAAATTCGCGGAAGCTGAAAATGGCAATTATCATAGAAATAGAATACTTTATTTGTTATTCCTCTTCATGAAAATATTCAGTCTGAGTTGTTGAAAACTTTTCTTTTTTCTGTTTTAATCGCAAAAATATATTCTTATTTCTATTAGTCATTACCCATTACTGTTGGTCTTATAAAACTTTTGAGTTGTGTTATGTTATTTCAATAAATCAAATGTTTTTATAAATGAAGGGAAAAATTCAATGACCATGTGTTGCTACCTAAAATAATACAATTTGTTTCATTGTAAAGTTTACACCACCATCAACTTAAGAATAATATTTCTTAAAACTATACTTACATACAAATCTCTGAAGTTTTTGCTGGGTCTAAAATGTTACAATGTGTCAAATTAAAGTGCCACAATGATCAAATTTATATAAAATCTTACTGTCTACGCCATGACGTCTTATTGTACAATCTTTCCCAGTGTTTTCTCAGCTGTGTCATCAATGAACATAACAGAATGTAGTATAAATGTGTCTGTGAGATTGTCCCTAATATGTAAAGTATTTGTATGATCAGTCTATGGTAATTTTTAATATTATATTTCAAATCAATTATTAAGTTAATTAGTATATTTAATATTTGTAGCACACATAAGTTGTGCAACATAACACACATTACACTATTTTAGCCAATCAAAATATTTTTCGCATCATGACATGCAACAACAAGATACGAGAATACACTATATCATCAAATGAAAAGAAATACATACATTGATTTTTGTAATGAATTTGATATTAAAAAAGTTTTAGAAAGCAAAAAATAAAAATCCGTAAAATGCAATGCAATTAACTTTAGAAAAAATTATTTTGTAACAATTTTTTTTCGAATATCGAGTGCAAAGCGAGTACCCCTAACTCTTTGGCGCCTTTGGCAAATGCCAATCTCGCCCTAAGCAAGAGCAGGCCTTGGGTATATTAAATAATAAATTAATTAACTTGATAAATTCTTATTGAATTTCTGTCATTATTACTCATATTGATGACCACGTTGTAATTTACTACAAATAATGAAAATTTATTTTCCTAGTGTAACCACAACAACATCAATGTCATTCTAATTTAGAATGTTTATTTATTCTCCTTTTATTTACTGAATATCTGATGAAATCTTTCACAATTTCCCGTAAAAGCTTTAATTGAACATAAAAAATTAACAGATATTCATTTATATATTTCTTTTCCAAATTGAAGTTTGTTTTAATAAATACGATTTTTTATTTGTCGTTGTTTATAACTTTATTTGTAATAGCGTCCTCGCCAAGAGTCATATTATCCACTCTTTTTATGTCATTTAGAAACGTGCAGATATAACATTTATCTTAGGTTAACGTTTTTGGATGTTAACTCTTGATACAGATTCCTTTTTTTCTGTTTACTTACCTTCGGTCGTTTAAAAAGGGAAAATGTTGTATTATTCTCTTTTAATGTTCCCATAATGGATCAGTTGATTGATATAAATATAAATGAAGTTTATGTTTATGATATTCCAAATATTTTTATGAAGTTATAAACTTTTAGATGAATTTGAAACTCAATATTTCATTTTATTTCACTCTGAGATTGATGTATTAGAGCAGTGGTCTTCAAACTTCAAAAGCTCACGGAACCCTTATGTGAAATGATGCGTTACAATATAGATTTTATTTAAGTTTTTTTATGAATTTCTTGAAATTTTTATTTATGTTTTTTATGAGAAATGAAAAATTTTTATTGATGTTTTTTTTGAGAAATGAAGCAATTTCTTTTAAATTATTGATTTTTTTTGGAACCCTAGGGTTTCGCGGAACACCGTTTGTAGATCACTGTATTAGAGAATGGATTATTTATTTGTTGTTTTTCTTTCTACTATTCTTCTTACAGAAGTCACGAATTCAAAGATTCTTTCATTCTTACTTTCAAATTTTAATTTTCTTTATATTGAACTTACGGAAACTTTTTTTTCTAGTAAATATTAACTTGGCTTAAAATAGTCAATGTTGGTGTATTACTTTACGGAATTATTGAGATAATATCTATGGCCGTAACAAGGCATTATTGCGCCCTGTGCGGTTCATATATCTGGCACCCCTAAAACCCGAATTCAAATCAGTCTACTATAATAATTATAATATTCATGTTGATATTGTTAACTATGTATTTATCTCCAGCTATACAAAAGGTAGTAATGCTCTTAAAATTCCGTTGCTAATTGAAAAAATGACAGGAGTCCATTTTGTGGACTAACATTTTTCAAAATACACACCTACGAAGGAACGCTAATGGACCAGTCCAATCAGCAATGTTAAAGATGGGCTAGTTAGTGTGTAGTTTTTTTCGTGCAGGTCATTTGAAAATTTCTTTTATTTATATTTTGTTATTTTTTGGTAACATTAAAAAAATGTTACATTCCAATTGTGCGTCCTTTTCAGATGTGCGCCCTGTGCGACTGCACCGCTCGCGCCACCCTTGTTACGGCCCTGATAATATCCCTAGTCTTTTTATTGTGTTTAAGATTAGAAATAAAGAATGTGAGTGAATGTTTTCTAAATTTATTTATGTTTCTTTTTGGCGCCACTTTATTGTATTTATTCCTAATTTGGTGCCTTNACAAAATAAGCACACACATTCAGTTCGGATATCGGGCTCCTTTCATTGCCTTCTTGCATAAAATAACGCTGTAACCCAGCTATAAAATTTTAATATCTTCTGGCTAGTAACAGATACAGGTAGAACCTTATATATTACGGAATTAGTTGTAAAATGGATGAAACAAGTTTGTATAATTAACTATAAGTGTGTATAATTGACAAAAGCAAGTAGGCTTACACTATAGTACGTCTCACTCGCGTAGATATCTAGCGGTTACTGAATACAATACAGTTGCATCGTAGATTGCATGTAATAAAATATCTAAATGTATCGTACAATGCCGTATATGCATGTATTGTGATCATAAATTTTCCACATAAAGCGGAATATTGTCCCAATTAGCGATGTAAATTACTGTTAGATTCCTAGTTTAGTTTCCGTTCCTTGAATTTTGACCCAAACAAACAGCTGCCCCTCTTTAACTGGCGACCCAATAAAGCGGAATCGACTGCATCTGATTTCAGTTTTGACCTTAAAAACAAATAATAATAATTTTGACAAAAATATTTCTGATACTAACTGTAATAGATCTTCAGCATTGATCTATAATCTAAAATAAATAAGATAAATGAAACAAAATAAATATTTAATTAAAAATTGATTTTGATTGCTAATAAATAAATGTTGAAACTTACTGAAATTAATTTATTGCAATAATTATATTATAAAGATATTTTATAGACTATTAAAAAGCTTTGAATTATTTATTATACTAGAGACAAAGACAAGAATAATAATTCTAACAGCTACTATCTAAAACAGGTAAAAGATTCTATTTAATAGTCTAAACCCAAAAGAAAATAAGCTTAAAATGACATTTACAAAGATTTATTGTAATAAGTTTTAAAATATTTGATAAATGAATAAATGATAAATGCACGCGTAAAATCTTCAATATTGACAAAAGATGTTTGATTAATTTATTTATATAATTAATGGTTAATATTATTATTTAATATTATTATTCGATTTTTTTTAATTATAAATATTTTTTTTATTTTTTAATAAAATGTAATTATTTTAAAAGATAGAAATTTTCTGATTTGTATTTTTTCTTAATCTAGATCTCAGGAAGATTCAGGAATTTTGTAATTTAATATAAGTCTCCTTATTACATTATATATTTATATATAATCTAAATCCTTTAAATCAATTATGTTTTTTTATAATGAAATTTGAGTAAAAATTGATTTAATTTTTTGGATGTATTTGAAAAAATTTCAAATATTTTTTTTTCGTTTTTTTTAAATTCAAAATTTGAGTATAGTTAGACAGTTTGAGAGAAATAACGAAAATAATCAGGATCAGATATTTTCATTTGAATGAATTTTATGAATAGTGAATATCAAATTCCATTGGAAATGGAAATGAAATTTATCGTTGTGGAAATTTTTTTTACTTTTAAAAATTTTTTAAAGAAATAATATTGAAAAATATATATTGAAATTCTACAATTGCATACATTATTTTTCCAAATCGAATCTGCTATGAGCAAATACGAAATGAATCACATTCACGTGACATAGTTTAGATAAATAAGTTGTAAATTAATTAGATAAGAGTTTTAGGGGTGTGTTTAATTATTTAGGTGCTTTTAACTGCATGCCATAAAATATATATGTGGTCATGAAGCGAGCACTATAGATACGATTTACATCAACGATCTTTGGTGTCAAACTTTTTTTTTTGTAATTTGTCTAATTTTGTCAGGGGCTGCTGTGAGCATTTCTGTTTCAAAAATGTAGTCAATGATGTTTCCTACTTTCATTATTGTCTGCGAAAGTTCCATTAGCTCAGGATCAAAATAATTATTTTGTTTGTTAATAGACTTACTTGCTGTCCTGCAAAATACATTTTGATTATTTTTCTAGCTTTTTTAAATTTCGCTTTGACCTCTGACATGACACATCAAAGAGTAGTTTAATTAAGTTATCCGGGAATCTCAAGATATACCGTGGTTCAGTATCAAAATATTCATTTTCAGCTGCAACGTCGAAAATTTGTTTTTACATAGAATTAAGCATGTTAATTACATGTCTTGCTCTCTCATCTTCCTCAGATGCATCGAAAACGTGTTGAAAATTTTGAAATTTTTTTCATTGAAGAAAATTGTCATTTTTTTCGATAGATTAAAACTTGGCTGTGTTATTTTGTAATTATTTATACAAATAAAATCAAACTAATTTATTAATTAATTAAAAAATTACTTACATCATTATTCGCAACTCAAAAAACAAAATTAAAGGTTTGTCAAGAAAGAGATCAATGAAGATTATGATGTTAAATTTAATTTATTTCCTTTAAAAAAACTCATTAAACCGACAGAAAATTGAAATTAAATTCTGGAGATTTAGAGTATAAAAGTATTGCTGAGTTTATTCCTATTTTTCATAAATGGTGGAAGAAAATGAAGAGAAACTTGCGCTCGAGAAAGCAAAGAAATCGAAAGGTATAAACTATCAAACTGATTGGTAAAATACAAGCAATCTTTCGTAATTTGGAAAAGCCATAAACAAGAATTTTCTATTTTTGTAATTGATTCGATCATTATTTTAAGTGAAATTATGTTGAAAATAAAGTTTCAATATTGCTGGCATTTTGGTGATTGGATAGTAAACATGTTGAATGAAGATAAAAGATTTGTTCATGTGGAGAACTCAACAATAGGCTTTATTAATATAAGTCATTTGTTTATATTTCATTTTTATATGCTTATAATAAAACAGTTAATTTGTGATTTAAATTTTGTAAATTATTTTGATTTTTGTTTATTAAATTTTTTTCAAAATTGAATCCTTTATTCAGCCTGCTGGTGTTCTACTGATCCATTTTAATTAATCCATTAAATTAGATTTTCTCTTTTATATTTGAACGAATTTGTTTAAATTAATGTATTTTATTTTTGACTGAGTTTAAAAATTTAATATTCCCTTTCAATTTTTATTGATTTTTGAGTAGATTTCTCAGGATGGAATTATTTATATTGATTATTATTTTCTCATTTGGTGGAAATATTGGAAATTATTGGAAACAAAAAAATATTTTCCATTAAATTGATATGCAAATATTTGATAGTGTAATTAGTATGAAATATTATCCTATACGTCTATTGAAATGCCGTTTTATGAAATATTATGCAAATAATATTTGCAGTAATATTTTAAGGTTGCATAAAATATCATTTAAAGGCGTATTTGATTTTTTTTTCACTAAGGGAAATTATTTTTAAACGATTTGAAATTATTGAATTCGAAAATTAATTTCTTTGATAGTTGTAAAATTTATATTTTTTAATTAATAAATAAATATTAAGTGTAAGGATGATGAGCCTAAATTTCTGTTGCTATTTGCATATTCGGAAGGTTTTACAGATTATAAGAGGAAAGATAAACAAGTAGTTTGTGAATTTAAATTATAAAATAGTGCCTAATTCGTGTTAAGTACGCAATGTCTTTTTTTATAAGTCATAAAATTCAATTGGATTGTGTTTAGACCTCACTTATATATTTATACATATTTGGTGCAATGCCACATATATTGAAGGGGCTTCCCATCATCTCTGTATTAGAGCTCATGAACATTATTGATCTAAGGGATCGGTCAATATTAGTAAGCATAATAATGGCTGAATGAGAAAAATGATTTTAAAATTTTATTAAAAATTTTATTACTTATTTTGAACATTATTTTTTGTGAAGCTTTATTGACAAAAATTTTGTAAGGTATTTTTCCTTTTAGGCTTAAAAAGTCAAATCCCGGGATTCCGAACCCTAGACAAAATCATGGGATCTGAAAATTAAAGTGCGAAATATTATGAACATTTGTGTTTTGAATGTTTTTCAATAGTTTGGGTTGTAAATTGTGGGTGTGTTGATTGTTTTAAATATATTAAGTTAAATAGCTTTAAATTTCAATTTTTGAAAAGTTTATATATTGTTAAAATTAAAAATTCTAATAAAATATTTTATAAGTTTTTTAATATATTGAGTATAGAATAACTGATTATTTAAATTAAAGTTTAAAAATATTTTTTAAAGAAAAATTATTAAAATTTGATTCATAAAATCTGTAATATCTATAGTCATTTCTATTTTAAATGACGATGATCGGTAAACTGTCAAAACACATCGTAAAACGAATGTTTGAATGGTGTTTTCTTATCATAAATAAATTATTTATTAAATAAAAACTTTCTAATGTGTTAAATAAGTTGTGAATAAAATTACATCAATAGCGTAATTTACATCATTTCGTCCTAACGTCGTATGATATATTTTATTTTTTAATTAAAATTATTTTATTTGACTCCCGTAACATAATTTTAATATAAATTTATAAAGATTGCTAATTTCTCTACAAAATTTCATTAATGGAAATGGCTATTACATATTAATTCTATGGTATTATTAAATTCTATTATTTTAAAAGAAATTGTTGTGTGTTAATTTCATCTTCTTAATGTATATCTTAAATGTAAAAATATTTTTTCTAGATTATCTTTAAATGATAGAAGAGTCATATATAATTTTATAAAAAGTTTTCTGTTAATATTTTTGTTTTGAAAGTTTTTAATTTAATTACGTCATAATTTTTCGCATTTACTAAATAAAAACATGAATTAATTATATTTTATATAAATTTACATTCTTGGATAACTCTGCACAAAAATGTCTATAAAATATTAAAATTTTAACTTATATATCTCATGATGTTAATTATCATTTTTTATGTTTTTTTCATTCAACTCACGGAGTTTGCAAAATTTAAACGATTATAAACTTTTCTCGTTTTATAAGTCCGTATGTCTGATATTATTTATATACGCGCGTGTGTGTGTATGTGTTAAAATATAAACTTAGACAATGTATACATTAACTAGTTAAAGTTTACATTACAGTTAAAGTTTTAAATTCAGTTAAAGTATACTAGTAAAATTTTTAGACAGTAATAAAATAATAATAAAATGTGTATTAGGTTGTATGCTGTATTGCAACATGGCATACTAGAATAACATTTATGTATTTATTAGAGAATGTATACATTATATAGTTGATGCATTGTGGAATGCTATGACACTAACACTATTTTTATTTCTTCGCTAGAAGAATGTGTATATTTCATATTTAAATTGTATAAAGACTGTATACGGATTATTTAACCCAGGTGATCATATTGTACACAACTTACAATGTACAATATTCTATTATATAACTATACATTTTATTGGAAAAAAAAGATGAATAAAGAAAAAAATAGAAGAAACAAAAACATAAAGAAGCAAAAAAAAACACTTTAAATTTTTTTTGTTTTGTACACTTTAACTTTTTAAATTGAAATAGCAATTATAGAAATAGATTTTTTTTAAATATTTAGGCAATGCGAATTCGCTTAAAGCTCATGGCATACTTGAATTGAAACATTTGAATTTAAATAATTGTTACCAGTTAAACCAAAGCAGTGTTATTTAATTGGGAAAGTTACTTTACAAATAGATATCAATGATAAAGTAAGATGTACAATACGGGACACTTTCAGGGACAATTTTCAATGCAGGACATACGATTTAAATCCGGGACGTCTGGTCACTTTATCTAAGTTTATACTTTATAATTAAAGAATTAGTAAATGGTTAACCTTTCACAAAATTTGAAATTATCTTCAATTTAATCAAATTAATATATTTTTTATTTTATAAATCAATTCTAATAATTTTTCTTATTTATAATTATTTTTCTAAAATAATTTGTAAGAAGTATAATTATTTTTGTTTTCAAAAATTATTATACATATTATAAATAAATTTCTTTTCAACATATAAATTTGATACATCATTTTTATATTTTTTTATATTTGTTGCTGAAAACCGAAGTGAGAAAAGAAATTGAAAATAAGAAGAGAAAAATCAATAAAATAAAACATTAAAAGTTGTTCTTAATTAAAGTATACAACACAAAAGGAAAACCATTTAGAAATGGAATTTCTATTTTGACGACTTGACCGAGAACAAAAAAGGATCACAGGGAAAGGCGAGAATGATATCTTTTAAAAATTATATATCTTGGCAGCTGTCAGAGATATTAAAAGAGCTGGAAATGACTAAAAGAAAGTGCCATTAGATTGCAGACTATAAAAAGGGAGACGTGAGTTGAAAAGAAAAGGGAAACACAATTGAAAAAGAAGTTGTAAAGAAAAGAAGTAAACAGAATTACAAGGAAATGCAATGTGAATTATGAAGTTATTGTAGAAACGATTTAAAAAAAATTAAAGTTTTCCAGTAAATTCAAGAAAAAGCTAAGAAATCAACTAGATTGAATCTTCCTATCATCGAAACCAGAAATAGTAGTCAAGTGGTTGTAAATTCCAAGTTGTATTATAAATGTGCTATTCCTCCGGAAATTTTGCAATAAGGACTCGTCATTGTGGTAATATTGAATTATTGGCGGCGCTGTAAATTGGTAATCAATTGTGTTAATCAATAAAAGTTTATATTATCTGGAATTCGTTATTGTCGTTAAACAAAGCCCACTTTGGAGTGAGATCAATAATTGGTAATACCATATTTCACCGACAATCCCAAAATATTATCAAGATTCACTAACCATTTATGAACTAAGTATGAGTGCAGATTTTACATTCTTGGGTATAACAACGAAATTATTATTTTAACAGATTTAATGTTAGAAGTACTACTTTTTAAACTGTCATAATATTTCTAACTACTTTTAAAAAGTAGTCAGAATTTCATAATAATATTATATTTTAATAACGAGTTATTATTTAATTAAATATTCTAAAAGAATTAATTTAAAATTTCTAATAATTTATTAGTTTACATGAAATGAAATTCCGAAATCGCATTTCATGGTTTTGCTTTTTCATTGCTTGTTTAAAATAGTTCATTAGGAAAATAAACGGAAATGAGAAAAATTTTATCTAGATATTCATTTGAATGGCTTTACTTATTATTCGGTGAATCGAGAAATTAAAAATAAATTATTTATTCATTTTATTAAAAATTTGATTTTAATTTTATAGATGTCATTTAATTCAATAATTTTTGTATTAATATTTGTAAGACTATAGATCAAAACACTATTGTGCACCTTATTGCAAATAGTAATATGAAAATTATTGAATTAAAAAAGGGGTTAAAGATGAAATTTAAGTATTCTGTAAAAATTATAATTTAAATTATCTATAACCAGCGATGGGATTCAGCCGAACGCACCTGTACGCCGGTACTGGTTCTTAACACATTTGCCGGGGAAAAGGAAATTTTGCCGACACAGGAAATTGTAAATTTTTAATAAATTTTAGATTTTTCAAAGTTTTGCAACTAAATTTTAAATGAAAACTATTGCCACTATAGTAGGCTATTACATAAATACCAATAAAATGATTACCAACAAGCCAGGAGTTATATTATAACAATGAGGTACGAGTAAATGTGTTAATTAGTCCAAGTAAGTGCGTACGGATTTTTCATTTTACAAATCAATAAAATTTTGGAAAGCGTACCGATTCCAAAGAAAATTGAATCATATCACTGGCATTTTTCGTGTTTAAATTTCAGCTTTAAAGAAATAGTTATTTTGATATTTTGGCAGTGAACTATAAATCAAAACACATAAATCACTTCTAAAAAATTATTTTTATATTCAAAATTTTTATGCAAAATGTGTTAACTTATATAAAAAGTAATCAATAACTAATAATTAATTAGTATTCATTTTACATCTATAAATAGCGTTACAGCCA
This sequence comes from Schmidtea polychroa, assembly GCA_959609185.1. Classification (NCBI taxonomy): domain Eukaryota; kingdom Metazoa; phylum Platyhelminthes; order Tricladida; family Dugesiidae; genus Schmidtea; species Schmidtea polychroa. The sequence continues at coordinate 14,194 of CAUHTR010003837.1, read as the reverse complement.
TACATTGTTACATAGAACATTTTGTATTAAGATTAATTTGATAACTATTTATTTCAGGGCGACTATGGTGACATATCTCAACGAGTATCTTTGAGAAAGAATCTCCAATGCAAGTCTTTCAAATGGTACCTTGACAACATTTATCCAGATTTGTTTGTTCCGTCAGATGCCTTAAATAGTGGAGAAGTGAGTCATAAATTTTATATATATATATATATATTTCCATATGCTCACTGCATTAACTCTTTCTACATGACTGTCAAACTAATCATTCCCTTGTTCACTAATTTGCATGCATTTTTGTTTTTTTAGTGTGACTGAGCTACATGTATAACTGAACTAATCCGGGTTTATTGGTACATTTTTGATAAGAAATTTGAAATGTAATAAAATTAACTGAAATATATACAATCTTATATATTGAGTTGTTGCAAGAACGACAGGGAGAATTAAACAATTTGCTTTAAACACAAAAATAATCTAGTCAAAAAGATATTGTTCATGCGAAGAATTTATCATGGAAAACAAAATAACCCGATTATTTTTTCTTATGAGAGTTGGATCCCAAAATTGATTATTCAAGGTTACCATGAAAGTTGGAATGACTATGCTAGGATACAAGACGTATCGAGTGTTTTCAAAAGGAAGGTGTTGGATTTCGAAAGCTGATTCGACAATGCGAGAGGAATTGTGTAGTTTGGAGGAAAGGAAAGGCAAAAGGAATTAGTCAAATAATGACATTATCTTTTATTCTATAAATAGCTTCACTGTGAATCAATAAATATATCGATGTTTTTGATATTCACGAATTTTCGGCACTGCCTTTTTCAAGTGAATTTTGATTTGAAAAAGAAAAAGAAAAAAAGCACGGCAAAATTCTGAAAATTTAGGAAAAACCAGTAATTTAATTTTCCAGTAATTTTGACCTGTCGGTATATTTAGGTATACCGCAAATGTATATCAGAAAAATAGAAGTTGCAGAATAAAAAATTATTAAATTATTAAATGTCGAACCCATATGTTACTCACGCTCATATCTTACGCAAAAAGAAAAAAATTACTAATACAAATTTATTAAAAAATCGCTTATCTAGCAAAGTTCTTTTTTTATATTCTTTTTCCTTATTTTAGTTTATGTCATGTCTTTTAAATCTTAGGGGTAAAGTTTTATTTTGTTTTTATAGCTTTTGGCGGGAAAATTTGGAGGGAATTTAAATCCCGAAAATGAAATACATTTTGACACTAGAAGAAATTGAAAAAATTAAAACTTGTCTAAATCAAGGAAGTAGTTGGATTACTGACTTAGATAGACATTCAAAAAGAAATTTTATAAAGAAAGCTGAAAACTTTATTGAAGTGGAAAATAAGCTTTATCTAAAATCAGGAGAATGTAACAAAGATATCATTGCAAATGATGATGAAGTTGGCCTGCACAATTTATTTGAAAGATTGCATCTCCCTGACCACACTGGGATGAAAGCAATGTATGAAAACTCAATATAATTGTACGCGGGCTTCAAAAGGGAAAGAATAACGCGATATGTATCTTCTTGTTTAATATCCAAAATTTAGAAAAACAATAATTAAATTTCATTATTTAATTGCTTTTTATATAATATTTTGGTGTTTTTATTGCTTCTTATGCTTTTTTATCTAATTTGTTTCTTTGTGTAGAATAAAAAAATTTTTGCGTAAGATATGGGCGTGCGTAACATATGGGTTCGACATTAAATACATAAATTTAGAAATGAAATTTAATGAAAAAATCCTGTGAATTAATGCAACCGGGTATTTTGAGGGGTCGGTAGTTCTAGTGTTAAACATACATTGCACATTTTTCACATAATTTCAAAAAATCATAATGCACCTGAAAATCGATACTCTGATATGGAAGCCTTCAAGTTTTATCAAAGATTTCAACAATAATACATATAAAAGAGATTAATAAATATAAAATATATTAAAATAACATGTCAAGACATGTGTGTAACGTATACATATATAAATAATTAATATAATTTAAATATCATAGTAATGTAAGTAGATATTAGTGTCCCATCCACACCACTACCCCCCTGGAGAAATTTTTTTAAACTCGGAATTTTATAACGAACATAAAATTATATAGTCTATATATTGAAAAAATGCATAGTTTCCATGGAAAATGAGATCCAAAGTCTCAAACTTCAACATCAAATGGCATAATTTAACATCATTCATATATAATCAAACATAGAAAATCTTATATTATAGAAATAAAATCATATTCTTCAACACATGGTGTGATCTTCACTTTAAAGTACATTATCAAAAAAATTCTATATCAAGTGGTGTGACCTTCACTTTAAAGTACTTTCATATTTTTTAAAATATTTTTCCAAGTATTTTATTAAAGCTTTTGTTCATTGTCTCACCATGTGTTGAAGAATATGATTTTATTTCTATAATATAAGATTTTCTATGTTTATTATATATGATTGATGTTAAATTAAGGCATTTGATGTTGAAGTTTGAGACTTTGGATCTCAATTTCCATGGAAACTATGCATTTTTTCAATATATAGACTATATAATTTTATGTTCGTTATAAAATTCCGAGTTTAAAAAAAATCTCCAGAGGGGGGAGGGGGGGGGGGGGGTAGTGGTGTGGATGGGACACTACCATCTACTAATGTAGATATCAACATCTAAATCTCATACCCTCGTACTATCGTTCGATTAGGATAAATCTTCACTCCAAAAATCTTCTTTTTTAACCAGAAACAAATTTGCCGCTGAAAATCATCAGCATTTGCACTTTGCAAGTTTTCACTCAAAAATTAATATTCAAAAATTCAAATAATTTTGCGCTAAGAGGGTGAGTTAGAAAGCTCAGATCCCACTAATGGTAAATGTGCAATAATTATAATTATTCCGTGACCGTATATTTATCATAAATTTTATAAAAAATTGTTTATATTAATAAATAGTCCATTTTCTTGCTTAATTTATTTTTCAAATGCATACTGATGCATAATATTCTCAAAATTTTTTTAATTTGACAATATTTAAAAAATATATGAACAATAAACAATAAACAATAAATTTCTGAATAAAAATAATTTTTTAAAAATATTAAAAATAATAATATATATTTAATATTGAGATTAATGTAATTTAATAGTTCTTCTTTCTCTTTCTAGCTATGAACATTTTTAATGGAAATTTTGTTATAAAAATATTATTCGTTTTTCATATTAATCAATAATAATATAAATAAATAAAATAAATTTTATTCAAAAATTTGAAGAGCGCATATTTTCCTATAAAGTTTTGATTACTATATTTGAAACATTAAAACAAATAATAAAGAGTAAAATTCTATTTTATATATCAAGCTTGTGGTGTAAAATTATACTTTCATCGGGGAATATTTAAAATTATTTGATAACATCTGTCGGTATACTGTTTTATTCTAGCAAATATTTTGATCAATTTGTTTTATTCATAAAGGTTTGACTCAAAAGTTTCTGCCAATGAATGAAGCTATCCAGAATGAAATATATGAATTCGTGGTTAATTTTAATTTTTACCGTGCATTCTGCGATAGTTCTATTATTAATATTTATTAGAATTTTCAAAATTTCTAACATAGTTAATTATAAATACACTCATACCTCGCTTTACGGCCTAGATACGTCCAGGAAAGTTGGCCGCAAGCGAAAACGCCGCATAACGAATCAAATTCAGGATCTTCAGTTTTTATGCATTCTGGCCACATTTCACACTTTTTTTGGCCGTATAACGAAACATTTTAGGCCGTAAATCGAAAAAGTGCCGTAATTAAAGTAGGCCGTTATAGCGAAAAGCCGTATAAAGAGCAGCCGTATAGCGAGGTATGAGTGTATTTAATTTGTATGAAATTAGAAATGGTTTAAATCCCTCATTAATGTTTTTTGGGTTTCGTACTGAAAATGGAAAATCATTTGTTACAACTGGGATAGAGGACTGCTAACTGACAAAATTTATAAAGAAATTAACTTCACCTTCGGTGAAGCTACGGTCATATCACGACAATACGTGGCCCCATACGGCTATCATTACATAGGAGAAGATTAAACAGTTTCGTCTGAATGTTCTCGAACATCCACCATACTCGCCAGACTTTGCCACCTCTGATTTTTACTTGTTCCCACCAATGAAATCTACATTACGCGGAAAAGATGTGGTACACGACATCCAGCAATAGGCAGATTTGAAACCACAACAATTATTTGAGGATAGTATTAACAAGCTACCGGGGTTGATAATTAGACTACTTATTGTTATTCATTTGTTATTGAAATTTCGGCAGAAACATTCCAGTCAAACATGTATAAAGATATTTAATAACTTTACTCGAAACTCATCTTAAAATGGTCAAGTTTTACATGTAAAGAATAAAAGGTTTTAATAAGAGAATTTGGGTGTTGAATGTATATTGTCATATTGAACATCATTTTGCAGATTGTTTTGATATATATTTTCTGCATTAATTTACAAATCATCACGGATGGATATTGTTGCTCAAGGAGGCCGAAATCATTCAATTCCACACAACTAACCACCAGAAACCACAATTTGACCATTTGTGCAAAAATTTTAATTCACTCGTTCAGCCAATTTTGGTCCTACAAAACTCAATATTTCTGAAAAGCAAAAAATTTGTTGACTCGACAACTTTTACAAGAATTAGGAATTACTCAAACTCTTTCGTGATGTATATTTTGGCTTTTTCCCAGTGGAAGCCTGTGCCAAATGACCCATGCTTGTCTTCCTTGGTATGATCTACTTAAGCCTACTGACCATTGTTTCTAGTTTTTATTTTGTGTCAATTATACTTTGTCATTCATTTTTTTATAAAGATTAAATTTGTCAGATTCGAAACATGGCCAAACCAATGTGTGTGGATGGAAATATAGATTCCCATGACCAAACTGTGCCAATAATATCATATCCTTGTCATAATCAAGGTGGAAACCAAGTATGACAAAACCAAATAAAATTAATTTTCATGTTATTTTTATTTGTAGTTCTGGATGTTGAGTAAAACCGGAGAAATTCGTAGAGATTTATCATGCTTAGATTTTGATGGTAAAAAACTTACCGGTTATCCTTGTCATGGTGCACTTGGAAATCAGTTTTGGAAGTATATGGAGGTATGTGTATATATGTTATCATTAAATATGACTTTCATTTTTATAATTAGTCCAAACAAATTAGACAAATGAATCATAACCTATGCATAGAACTGGCTGAAGAAGATGATAAATTAAAATTGGCTCCTTGCTCAAATTCTATTCGTCAGAAATGGTTATTTCCAGCCAATACTAAAAAGATCAGTTTATTATAATTTATATATTAATGTATACAATGAAGTAATTTCATTCGCTAATTTATTATAATTATTATTATTATTATTATTATTATTATTATTATTATTATTATTATTATTATTATTATTATTATTATATTATTATTATTATTATTATTATTATTATATTATTATTATTATTATTTTGAAATGTTTATTGATTCATCTTTCCTATTAATTCAGAAAGGTTCTTTATTGTGTTAAAAATGATCTCAAGGAATATATTATTTTTGATTAAAATATTTGAGCATTAATTTTTCAACCGATTTAAGTTTTTATTTTTCAAATTATTATATTGAATTTACTATTAAATATTTTTTAACATTAAAATAACAATATCAGAAATTTATTCGAAAACTCTTATATAATTTTTAGGTCAAATATTTAAATTTTAGTGATTTCACTAATAATAAATTGGCAAAATTAAGGCCGTAGTCTACCAATCACTTATTCAAATGCATTCATTAACTTTTTAGTTTCGGAGTAATTTTTTTAGAAATCCTTCTCTATTAATCCATTTTTGTAGTTGTGTCTTACGCAAACTTCTTTGAGTAAAAAAATTATTCGACCGCACCTAGCAAAATTTATTGAAAAAATAAAAAAACCTCTTCAATTAAAATTTCTAACAAATTTAGTTATACAAAATTTAATGAATATCTTTTTTTTCGACCCCTCTGGAGTTTTTTGTGACCCCTTTGGGGGTCGTGACCCACACTTTGAGCGCCGCTGTTCCATCGTATTCTTACATGCACCTAATACGACATACCAATACAAACTAAATAATCATGTTAAAACAGATTTATGGGCTACTTGAGATGGTAGCTAATGAAAAACAGTTAAGTAGGTCATTTCTAACCGGAATATAGCACAATGAATAAACACGGTCTTCATAAATTGGTACTTGAATATTTTCTGCCATCGAAATGAAACCGTCAACAGTTATTATTAGATATTGTGAAAATAAATATTATTGGAATATATTTTATTATTTTATTTTTAACTATTGCTAGCATAATTTCAACATATTAATGAATAATTTATTTCAACCTTAACTGGTGTCACCAATTTATTGCATTATTTTCATTGTTATTTGGTTTATTGTTTCTATAGAAAAATGAACAAATTCTAAATTGTTTTAATGTGTGTTTTTAAATAATATATTCACTATTTACTTTATGCAAATACGATATCTGAACAAATGAAAATATTGACAACAAACATTTCTTTCTGTCATCTTAATAATTATTTATCTATGCTAAATAAATTATTACATAAATTGTCAAGGTTGTTCAAGAATTTTCCACTCTGATATTATTTTACACAATTATCAAATTGAATATGTTATACGTAAGCAGCCAATTTGTACCCATTTTTATGGTTGATTTTCAAATAGTAAATGTTATGCTTTGTGTAGGTTTGATGGATTTGGATATATCAAATCGTCTGTAGTATCTGTTTTCGTTTAAATGTACCCTGCTTTTGACTGCATACCACTAATATATGTACACATTAAGTGATAAAATCATGTTAAATACTCATGATCTTAACACGGGTTTGTCTGGAGGTAATGTTCCTATTGACTTTGAAGCAAGTATGTTGCTAAATTTTATCCAAACACAATGATTCAAAATACGTTTTGGTATTGCTTTATTCTGAGGGTTTTAGAGAATTCAAGCATAAAATCCTTAAACATGTGAATAAGACTGTTTATGATTATTTCGAATTCCTGCAAAGTCAGTAGCATATTTGCTAATAAATTTGTTTAGAACTAGTGTATCAATTTTCATGTAACGTGTGTAATGACACATACATTCAGAGCATGCACTTGAGTTTTTGAGCATTGTCGACGGAAGTGCACCAGTAAAAAAATAGGTATCTCTGATTTTTAGATTATAGCAAAAAATTGAGTAATTATTGGGAACGAGTAACTTGTGAGGCTTTGTTGATTAGATCTTTAAATCCTATTATTAATATTCAAAGTACTCAGTCTACAGGGATTTTGAATAATTGAACGTTTTATATTTAGTGTATGTGATAATGTTTAATGTTTGTTAAAATATTTTTGTATGAAAAAATGTATCAATTTAAAATTAACTTTAATGTCTTTCTTTTTAATTTTAAAAATATAAAAAAGACTTGTATGAGAAGATGATAATAATTTTGTGCGTTTTTAAAAAATAATTTCTATTTGATTTAAAAAATTTTAATTTTCACAAAACTAAATAACGAAAAAATTATTAAAATATTCGTTATTTTCATTTAGTTACTATTAAGACGATTTCTAGCATGAAGAAAACTGTTTAACGGCCGAAATATAAAACTATATGTTATATAATATACTTAGTTGGCGTTTTTCAATTATTAAGTACTATATACATTTCTCTGCCTTTTAATGATATCATTTGGAAATAATGTATTATCAGTAAAGCGCATAAGAAATCCAATCTTATCAGATTCATGGATCTGTAACGAACAAAGTGTAGATTGATAGTATACCTTGTTAAGTAATATTTTTAAAATGAGTTTGTGTTCTAAGCAACATACTACAAACTTTTGTTACTGTTACAAACAATACTTTACCGTTAAGCAAAATCAAAGAACGAACCGACTTTTTCAGGACATTCAAATATCCGGTAATTAATCGAAAATTAAAATGATGAGGTAATAAAGTGATGTTCTAAGCTTAACTAATATTCGATCGGGTGGCAAAAAACTAGATTTTATTTTTTTTATTTCCAACTTAAGATTAAAATATCAATAATTATTAATTAATTTAAATAAAAATTACACCCCCAAAATTGAACATCAACCCATCTTTTATTTCATAATTTATAATTTTAGGTATCTTAATAATATTCATTTATAAAACTATTACTAAAGAAAACATTAAGCTTATCAAGAAATATTATCTAATATATAAAGATGAAAGTTTTTTTGTTTGTTATCCCATAGAATTCCCCACCATTGGACCTATAATGCTGAAATTTTGCATTTGACCCTCTTTTGACTCGAGGCAGGTCATAGGCTATGTTTCAACCCCTGTCAGCAATTTACCATATAAATAATAATTTATTATATGCTCGCTACTTGCAGTTGAAAGTAATATAATTTAGTTAAAAGTTTTCAAAGCAGAATTCAAACATGGTTAATTTGAATTTTATTTGATCAGTGAACCAGTTTGCAATTGAAAAAATATTGCCAGTTATTTTTCGATTTAAATTGGAGTGCGTTTTCGATTTTACAAATTGAAATTTATTTTGAAAGCTTTTCTTATTGTGAATTAAACATGGAATTGAAGCTGTTATAAAATTAATACTGGAACGTGATAACATCATTAAACAAAAAATTAATTTAAATGAATTATTATAATAAATGTAAACTCTGGCGGAGCCGGGTACAACAGTTAGTTGTTCATAAGAAATATTATCAACAAATTTTCTTAACTATAATTTTATTTCTTTACAAAACATTTCAAAATAGTTGAAAGACAAACTACTGGAAAAGATTGTGCTGAAAATTTGTGTTAAATATTAATCAAAAAATCAGATTTGTAGTGTGAAGCGAAATGAAAATAAAGAAATGGAAAATTAAAATAGTTGATCAATTGAAGCATGTCCTTTCAACGCCTTTTCAACAATTCAACTCTACTTTCTGACAATATTTTTTTGTTTGTGAAAATAATTTAATTCTTATTTATTTTCAGCGGCACGGCCTTGTGAAGAAAAATTATTTTTATCCTCTTTATCGATTTTGGTATTCAGGCTGTGATTATATTGGTTATTTCTGTTTTTAATAAATATTAGGAAAGTTTTTTTTTGTTTTATCAATACACACCCTGCTTATTTAAAACGCTTTTTTAAATGGTCAAATTGGATAAATCGGCAGATATATTTCAGTTACTATAGATATATGTTAAGCTTAACCGTTAAACTGCTAAATTGTTTGTTCGATCTTATAAGATCCAGAAAGGTCTGCGTGAAAGCCATACATTTGTAAGCTTATATACATACATAGTAGTTCTAAGGAATCTACAATATATCAGTAGATGTGCGAATCAATAAAAGACACCAAAATAAACCTACGTACGTAATAAATAAAAAGTTTTTTTAAAAATATTTTTTTTTAATTTTATTTTATCAGTGCCGCTTTATACCGGCCTGTAGACTGTGTACCACACGAGGAAGCCATTTCATCATTAGATAAAAAATGTTTATTTTGATAATTTTTTTTCATATGATCTCATATACATCTTTTCCAACATGATTTTTGTTATTTTGTATTTATTTTTTGAACTCTTGCAGCTAAAGCAATTTGCACAGGGGCGCTTCTCATCCAAGACTCGACACTCTATTGTATCGTCAGATTTTATTTTGGGCTCGTTATTAAACATAAAAATATTGTATAGTTTTTTTATCACTTAGCAAACGAATTATTTTTCAAAAAAATTCTAAAATTGTCACTTTTTCAATTAAAAAGAAAAAATAATGTGTATTCAATAATTTCAATGCCAACAACTTTGGCAATTATTTGCAGTGCCGGATTTAGATCTGATAAGGCCCTATGCTATTTGAAATATGGGGGCCTTTATAAGACCAGATATCATATCTCAGCGCCAAATATGATTTTCGGATATCTAGAGGGATAAACTGAAATACAATTTAGAAGTATAGACACATGAGACTAAGGGAACATAATTTATCTTGAGTCATTGTTGTTCTAAATTCAGAAGCTGTCGAAATTTATCAGTAATCTCGGTTGTCTTAATTATGGATAATATTGCTTTGCCTTTGTTCTTCGAATTGACGTCCGTAAAAGAATTGGATGAAGAGTATGGGACGTTTCAGACATGTGGCCGTAGGAAAAATAATGCTGCAGTATATTTAAGTCGACATGACAATTTCTCATTTGGACACTTTTTGGGGCCCTAGGCTATAGCCTGTATAGCCTATACGTAAATCCTGCACTGATTATTTGTATTCAAACGCAAAGATGTCAAAAGACATATTTTTATCGAAATAGGTATACAGAGAATCATGGTAGAAATAGTGTCAAAATGTAATATTGAAAAAAAATAAACTAGGAAAGTTTACCAAAACCACTATATTAATGCAAGTAAAATATGGATAAACTAAAATGTCAAAATTACATTTAAGTCGATTAAAACTTTTTTTAATAAATTCGAGTATATATTCAGCTTAACTTACTTACCAAATAAACAGGTTAATGGTATAGCAATATTGCTCTATATGTTTATTTCGTTTCTTCTGTAAAGTCGAAAACGTAATTCGACGAAAATATGTCGCTTTAATGTGTTCAGAAATTAAATGTTCTACTATAACCATTGCAAGGACAAAGATATGATGAATTCAATGTAACATCATTAAGGATGTAAATCCCCCACATTGGCGTAGGTAGAAGGTAGGGGTAAGCTGCCTCGGGCTTCGCCTTGGGGGCGCAAGAATAATAGAATTCAGTATGCCTCAGAAACACTGTAATTTCCTTTTGTCGTGGAATTCTTTCGTGCAAATTTTTTTAACAATTGCAGTAACAATGACCAGTTATGAGCTTTCATTTACTAAGCTAAATCTCAATTTCTTATATCTAAGTGCATCAAGAAGACAAGATTGCCTCTGTAATTTTGTACTTCCCATTGTAGAGAGAAAAAAAATTGGTATAACTCTCCTGCTTTCAGCGATAACGAGAAGGAAGACGTAAATTTGACATTTGCCCCCGAGCGCCAGATATCCTCGTTACGCCTCTGATTCCCCATTCTGATTTGAACAAAAATGCTAAGAGATTTAGTAACCCTTGTATTCATTTAATATAATGGTTGATAAACTTATTTGATAATATGACATGTATAAAATTTAAAAGGTTAATTGAATTCATTTAATTTACTTTAATTAGTTTTAATTTACGATGTGTTTTTAAAATATTTACACTAGAGATATTTTAATTTATGACAAAAATTCTTGATTCCTTTTCTAATTGAAAAATAAAATTATTTTTCCTGATTTTTGTATAATAAGAAATCTGAAGACTGCCAATTAGTAGAGTTGGGATTTTTGAAATGTGTTTAAACAAGCTGTGCATAATATTTTATATATGTTTATTTAAGTACGAGCTATCGGGATTTTTAATAATTAATTATTAATTTTTATTTAATTTATTTCAATTATTTTTATTTTATAAGTCATATTTTAATTTTTTTTATTATTATTTAATAATTTTATTTAATTATTTGTCATATTTATCATTCGGTTTCCATACTTAGATAGAGGCTATGCTGAAACCTCATGTACGTTATATATTGTTTTGATCTATAGAAGTGATAGTGAACCTATGGCACGCGTGCTCTAAGTGACTCGCAAAGAAACTTTCATTGAAACATAATATCTTTCATTTTTCATACATATGTATTAAACTAATGATGCCCACAATATTTTCAACAATTGTTAAAAAAAATTTTCTTAAATAAATAGTGCCAATTTAAAAAATACAAATTTTTTGTTAAAATCGTTAATTAATATTATTGGTTAATTTTTCAAAATTAATTGGATCATCATTCTATATTTTAAGTTGAATATTTAAATTTGAATTTAGTAATCGATTCCTGTGTTTATTTTTAATTATTTTCAAAGCTGATCTCTTTCGATTGTAGATTAATAATAAACAATAATTATTGATTTCAAGGTTAGGGTAATTGTTTAGAAAACTTTAACAAATATGGAAGTTTAAAGACTGCCAATAAAAAGATTAACGCGTGCCACACTTTGGGCACCACTGTACTAAACCATAAGCAATTTTTGATTTTGAAAAAAATTGTTAACTCACATATAATATTTGAACGAGCATATAATATTTTAAAAAACAAAATTAAGAGTTATGATAATCATTATAATTTTTATTATTAACTACATGTGGGATATAATTATTAAAAAAAATTTTTGTTTTGAACATAGTAAGCTTTGAATTTTCAAAAATATTCATATGTACATGAACATTTGCATTCGCGCCAGAATTCATATTCACTAATTCCGTATAGTTAATAAACTTTGTAAATGTAATCGTAAATTATGTTCACTCATTTTACTATTATTTTTTGTATATAAAAATTTAATTATATTAATAAATAATAAATTTCAACTTTAAAATGTCAGAAAATAAGAAACGGAGAAATAAGTCCGTCTTTAGCAGATCGTTTTAAAATTATTGACTGATAAGTATGGAAAGATGTGAAGAGAAAACAATGTCTTGTTCGTGTAGTGTGGAAGTGCAATAATGTGCAAAAATAAAGATCAGATACTCAAGAATTAAGTATAAATCGAAATACTGTTAAAGACAGTTACACCACCTTTTGTGGTTTACACTGACTTTTGGGCTATCTTACCAGCTAATCTTACCTGCCGGTTTGTACAGGTCTGTTGTTAATTAATAAGTTCACTGAGACAAAATAATATAAAATGTATTGAGTAATTTTTTATATTTTTCGTAATTTGTCAATATAGATCTTTACTTGATCGAAGTGCAGGTAATCAAAGGTGAAACCGACTCAAATGTAATAGTAAAACGAATCTGACTCGACTCTATAAAACTTCCTCTTCGCTTTCAACACATGCTTTGTATATTCTCAACTTTATCACCTGTTTTCTTGCTTCGACCTGAATGGCAATTTTACTCAGTTGAAAGCTTTATAAAAGGACCCGAGACTAAATTAAAAATTTTATCTATTTTGGTTGGCAGGCTGACATCTCGTTTGTCCAGCTTAAAATCTTTTCCTAATCTAACTTATTTATTTATACTTAATTAATTAATTAATTAATTAGCATTTTTTAATAACTCTGTCTTGGGCCCAGTAGCGTATCTAGGGCCGGGCAAGCGGGGCTTTTGCCCCGGGCGCCACGATTTTAGGGGCGCCAAATTGATTTTTGAAACCTAAACTTTATTTAAAGATTTTCGATTTTGAAATTTAACCAACCTCGTGACGAGCAGAAGCTGTAAAAGCAATTTTTTTTGGAATCGATAATCTTGTGAAATTAATTGAAGATCTTTCTGATGATTTCAATCAAACATCTGACACAAGAAGCGAATCATACAATTTATTGCAAAATATATTGAATTTTAATTTTCTGGTTTTGATAAATTTTTGGCATCACGTTCTCGAGAAAATTGATCGTGTACAAAAACGAATGCAAGATCCAAAAATTAATTTTAAAGATGCCTCCGATGATTTACAAGGATTAAGCATACATATGCAGCAATTTCTTGAAGATCTATGCATTCAATCAATTGAAGCAGGTAAAAAAAATGTTTTGAATGGGGCGTTGAAATAAAGAAAAGAGTGCGACGTATAAAAATTAGATTAGGTGAAAAAATGACTGATTCTGGTTTGACTGCTGAACAAGAGTTAGATCGTGTGTTGAAATGCTCAGTTGATAGATTAATTCAAGAATTAAAAACTCGATTTACTCGCCTTAATTCATTGAACGAAAATTTTGGATATTTCCTTGACACTGAAAATTTTCTAAATTGCCATGATCCTGCTAAATTAAAAGAAAAATGTTCAAATTTGGGAAAATTTTACAATTCAGATATTGATGAAAACGAACTATGCAATGAAGTTACTGACTGTAAAATGCTTCTTAATGCTCGAAAAGATGAAATTCCAAAATCACCTATAGATCTTTTAAAATTTTTAATATCTTATGGTGAAGATGTTTTCCCAAATTTAAGAATTTCATTGCAAATTCTTTTGACAATTGGTATTTCTGTTTCAACATGCGAGCGTTCCTTTAGCAAATT
>CAUHTR010003836.1:0-43083 GCA_959609185.1 Schmidtea polychroa | reverse complement strand
NTATTTTTATTTTATTTTATTTATTTTATTAATTAATTATTTTTTAAACATAAATATGAAAAAAAAAATATTGAAACGGGTGATGGTGGTGAACCGGTAATTATCGCCACCAGTCTTTCGAACACCCCCGGATCGATTCTATAATGTGCACATTTATTTCTTGGTTGTTTTCGGACCTCTTTCGGATTCGCTTTCGAATTCATTTGTACTTTCGAGCAGCACACTTAAAACGCCGTTGAAATCGACTTCGTGAGCGAGAAGCGAATAATAAGGTGTGCTGCTATTATCGGATTGATTCTGATGTATGAGTCTGGCCAGCTTGTATATTGGAAGAGATTCGATAAACGAAAGAGGTTGAATAAAAAAAAATTTTAAAAAAAAAATAAAAAAAAAAATAAAAAAAAAATGATCCGGATCAAAAAAACTGTTGAGAGGACAGTGGAAAAAAAAATACCACTGTCCTCTCAGAGCAGTTTTACTATTTTCATAAAATTTTTTATTTTTTAATGAGTCAAATTAACTCTAACTTTTCATAATACCATTTTCTTTTTTATTCTCTTTATGTTTTTAGTTTGAGGCTTTTGAGTTTGAGGCTTTAAAGATTAAAACAGTTAGAGTCATTAAGGGTGGTTGTTTTCAAAATATAGGGTTAAAATACTATAAAAGTATAAGTTTTGTGTTGTTTTTCTAATGGTTTAAGCGTAATAGAGGTATGTTTTGTTTGGGGGGTTGTTTTGGTTAGGGATATAAACACACTACTAAAATGATTACACTGAAAAATGGTGCGTGTTATGTAGATGTTATATGTTATATGTGCGTGTTGTGTATGCTTGCAGAGTTTTGAACGTTTTTGTAATTGTCTGTTCGATTTTAAAAACTAATAAGGATCTACCCTCTTTAGTTTGCTAAGAACGGTAAAATTTTTGGGCGGCCACTACTGATTTTGGGTCGTTATTTATATTATTTTCTCTGCGCGTTGGTGTATGGAAATTTTATTAATTTATTTATTTTAACCATATGTTATTATTAAAATATTTCCAATATTATATTTCTATTTGCTTTGAGAATTGTGTTTTTTAAATTATTAAAATATTTTCATGATTATATTTTTATTTGCTTTTAGAAATATGTGAAATAAAATTGTATTTTCATTTTTATTATGTTTTTTTTTGAAATAATATTATTATATATTTTTATTTTTTTAATTTATATTTCGAATAAAAAATTATGTTTTTAATTTCAAAATTAATTTTGTTCATTTGTTTGCTCGTTAACATTTGTTTGCTCGGGCCGATCTGTTGGCTATTTGGTTTCGACCCGAGCTGTTGTTTATTTATAAATTACTACGTTAGAGATTTTATTAAATTTACCAATTACTAACCTAAAGATTTTATATATATATATATTGATTAAATTTTAATTATATATATATGTATTTCTGATTAAATCAAATTTATTAATTCAAAAGAAAATTTCACCATATGTAAAATATAATTAATTGTACATCACACATAAACACAAAATTAATAGACAATAATAAAATATAATTAAGTGTCCAACGATTATTCATAAAAACATAGAATGATATAATAAATTGTTCATTATATACACATTGATCGAATTGATACTGAGGTGGACTTTGATGTTGGGTTGGGTTATCAGCTTCTGTTATTTCATTTATTTTCCACATAGATGTTAACCCGATATTTATTGGATCCCGTCCTATAATATTTCGTCAGTTCGAAATTATCAAGGGTTCTGCCTGTCATCCAACAGTTGTCTGAAATCTAAATACAGTCTAATATCCTGTTTCTCTTTTTTCCCATATGCAAATTAATGAAGATTTCCATGGAGAGTTACTCTTCTTTATGATATTCTTCATCCGTAAATTATCGATTGCTTCGTATATCTTATCGTCTAGATTAACTGGCTGCCTTCGCGGTTTAATATTTATAGAATTTCCTCGTGTATTGATTTTGTATCTCAGCGACTTTGTGAATCCAATATCCCACCTATTCATATTAAAATCACTGGTTTCTTTTTTGAATTCTGTGATTTTTGGGTTTTCAAAATCGTTTTTGTCTGAAATTACTCTTCCAAATTGAACTTCTATGTTGCAGAATGGATCATACATTTATACATTCTTAACTTAACGAACGAAGTAAAAGTAAGTAAAGAAGTAAGTAAAGTAAGATGTAAAGCATGCCATAAAGTGAAGTCATTTAGCAGGAGGATTAAGAAGAAAACCAAGACCACCGTGAGTATAGAACTGTTCGAGAAGGTATATCTGGATATATGTGATCTTTGAAGAAAACAGCAAACAATGGGAAATATGTGGGATAATAAAAAACAGTAAAACAGCTGTTTTTTTGAAAGTGCTGTTTTTCAGAAACCCTAATTATAATGTAGCTATACCCAGGGCCGTAACAAGGCATTATTGCGCCCTGTGCGGTTCATATATCTGGCGCCCCTCATTCAAAGCAGCCTACTATAATAATTATAATGTTCATGTTAAGATTGTTAACTATGTATTCATCTACAGCTATTATAATGTAGGTAGTAATGCTCTTAAAATTCTATTGCTAATTGAAAAAATGACAGGAACCCATTTTTTGGACTAAGATTTTATAAAATGCACACCTACAATGGCATGTTAATGGACCAGTCCAACCAGTAATGTTAAAGATAAGCTAGCTAGGGTGCCATTTTTTCGTGCATGCAATTTGATAATTTTTTATTTTTTATTAACATTAAAAAAATGTTACATCCCAGTTTTGCGCCCCTTTCAGATGTGCGCCCGGTGCGACTGCACCGCTCGCACCATCATTGTTACGGCCCTGGCTATACCTAGAATTATATCAAAAATAATTTTAAAACATTTATTAACATAACCCTGTATTTAGGATAATTTAATTATTATAAATACTTATTGTTCATATTCAATTTATTTACATCTCAAAGTTTTCAACGAATAAATTATATTTTATCTAGAATTTGATAAATTTGGAATTTAGTTTATCGAAAATAAATTTGAAAGAGCATTTGGAAAGTAGATGGAGACCATTGATCAATATTTCATAGAAATGGGGTTTCTGGAAAAAAATGCAGTCTGTTTATTTTTATCACTATTACAATAATACAGTTGTCAATACTAATGTTTTTATTGTTTATTATTACTATTAATAAAATTGTAATGAATAAAAATGTGATATTTCTTTGAGTGGAGAGATTTTTTTTGAGTTATTTTTGAGTGTTTATTTGAATCAATTTAGTCTTTTTTCCTTAATTATTATCATGAGTGATAGCTGAAGAACATATTGGAAACTTTTTGATTAATACGAAAATTACTTACTATCAAGTATGCTGCAATCAAGAAACCCAAAAAATAAATATAATGTTTAATATATGATGCTACCAAAAAACCAAATATGAAAAAATAATGACTGATCAAAATATAATCAGTTATCAAAAATAAATCAATATAAATAAGATATATAATTACAGCTGAATTGTCTTAATCGATATAATAACACAAATAAATAGGTTAATAGATCACATGAATTAATCATATATTGTCATGAAATCATCATTGAAGTCTCGAATTTAGGAGAAAAATAGGACACGACAGAAAAGATCAAGAATAGTGGAAAGGAACAGTTATAAATAGATTCAGAAATTTCTCGCATTTATCTGATTTGACATTCAAAGTTTGATTCGACATTCAATACTAATTTGATATTCAACTATCGATTGTGGAAAAAGTTTAACGATTATCTTGGAATTTTTGCTTCATCAATACTATATCTAAACTCCAATATCCATTGGAGTATTAATTAAAGAAGAAAGGAGAATATATATACAAGTAAAACATAAATCCGAAATATATTTCGAATTTCGAAAGACCTTGCCATATTTTATTATTAGATTTTTTACCATTTCTTTGTCATTTCTCTTTTGTTTTCTCATTTCCTCTACTCGCTTTTACTTTTCAGGATTGTGGAGCAACACACCTTTTATTTTATACATTTCCTCTCAATTTTAATTATTCACATGTTATTATTTAGATATCCTTAACCAAAAGGCTCTCATGTACATCAACATTAGGGTTATAATTTTTTGTAAAAAGAGAAGCATGTGGCAGCATAAAATGAGATTTTATATAAAAACAACATATATTACTTTTTAGTGATAAATATTCAAAAACGTCGCACACCACACCTAAAACATATAGTCACAAATTTAATTATATTCAAAAATTCAAACATTTATTAATTAAAATGTTTATAAGTCTAAATTTGTATTTACAAATCTGAGGTTTAGGTGTTTGTCATTTTTGCATTTTCTCGAAAGGTCTTCCATCATCTTCACTGCTCTTTCAGCCACAATATTAGAACGGGGAACATCAATAACTGATTCTTCATTTAACCAATGTCTTTTGAAGCATTTTATTGCCTTCTGATATCGGAATTTAGAAATACCAAGAAGGAGCTCGTCATAAACGTAGTGATAGGAAAACCATGCTGCTGCTCATACTGTGGCTACGAAATGACAAAGATCGGAAGCCTCTCGCGATACTGTGGCTTGAGAAAATGAGCAATTATAGCGAACGTTGTTGGAGAGTTCTATCTGGCATTATGAATTGATGGAAGTTTTTCCCACTAGATGATAAAACATTTGCCACAACTCGTGTACCATTTGCATGCCTCACATAGCTCAAACAAAAGTTTAAAATCACCTCTCCATCCAGGTCTTTTAATAAAAGACAGTTCCGTCTCTCCATATGAGCTCATAATTAAATCAACAAATTTATAATTAATATTTGAACTCTGTGAATGAGTTGGAAAACTTAAGTCGGTTAAATGCCAACGAACTAGGTGCAGAATGTTACTCGTTACAGGCATTTTACGAAGTTCCGTTAATTGTAAAGGTATTTCTGAACGCCTTGTGATTATATTCTTTAAATTATGTTTCAATATATCTGAATTATCATCTACAACTTGTTTAGCTAACTTAGATAACATTATAAATCCTAAATTACATATCACAAATGACGATAAATATTAACAAATCATATAATACCATATTATGTATTTGAAAATGACTAATGTTATATTTGAAAGTATAAATATACTAAAGGTTATTTCATGAATATAATTACATTTTAGATGTATATTACAAATTATATATATATATATATATAAATTAGAGAATGTATTATAAAAATTCTAAATATTAATGCTACATTTATGTTCTGGTCTGCATATTAGAAACAAGTGAGAAACCTTTTTTTATACTTTTAAATTAAAAACCTCAAAAATTATTGATTTATTCAAATGTTTTGAAAAAACGGCCCCAAAATCATAACCGCATTCGACATGTACTATGAATTCTTACGCCGAAATGAATATAGAAAATATTTTCACCACTTATTGCGTACCAAATTAGGAAAGTGCCTTAATTCTCACTTTTAGTTGGGGATTTATTGACTCAGTTTAATGCCCTAGTTTCACCCAGTATCCTGTTTCTTTTGTTCTCACCATTTGCATGTCGCCATACCACCAATTCCTGCGCGTGTTTCCCATCACACAACATTGTCTTGTAATATATATAATACGTTAAACAAATCAATTTGTAACACAAATTTGTTTAGCAGTAATATCAAAAAATAATTGCCAAAGATTTTAATTTTTGCACCAATTCACATTTATTACGTAAAAATGGACAAAAAATCCAACCGATATTGCATAGTTTCTATCGGATCCAGATGACATCGGGTAATCCGAATGGTTGGACCATTGACGCTTGATTAGCAGTGATCACAATACTCATAATACACACAATTACAGACATACAATACAGACACACAATCACAGAAGCGCACACAAATTAACAAATCAAAATGCAGGAAAAAAACTAGAACAACACAAAATCAAAACCAATAATTTACATATAATTTTAATCAAGTTATTAAGGATCAATTTACATGACGATTTAGTAGGAAATTGCAACTGAGCCGACGAATACTTGCAGAATGCTGCGAGGACCCACCGCGACCGATTCTAGCAGAACTGGAAAATAAGAAATCAACTAAATTCCCAGTAATAAAATCTCAAACCTTCCATCGGTGACCACAATTGTTGCAATAAGCAAAAGTTGTCATCGGTTCATCGGCGCTTCGAGTTTGCACTTGATTGTATGAACATTTCGATTCACGGCATTTCGGGCACTTTATGAGGTCAGATTCGGTGCCACCACCGACGCAGAGCTGGGATTCGTGGATGACTTCTCCCATGTATTTCTTACGCATTTCCTTCATTTCCTCACTGGCCATGTCCTGTGAAAGCGATATGTAATAGTAGTAATTGAAATCGATTTATTGGTTTCACACATAAAAACACTACTAACCTCAGACGACATCACAGCAAGTTTCTCAGCCGAAACCGTGCCGGATAGAACGTTGAGTCGCAATTCCACATTGTTCTGGTCTCGCAGATTCATCACTCGCGTTCGCACTCGTTGCTTATATAGAGGTCCAGAATTCATGAACACGTTGAATATAGCTGTCTCGATTTGAACTGAGAGATATTCTGTGTCGAATGACCCTTCCGGCACGTCTGCAACCGCGTCATTCCAGTTAGTTATCATCAGCAATTTCACTCACGTCCACTTTCAAGCGCTAGGCTTATCATCGATCTAGCTTTGATTCTAAACGAATCTGTTGTATCTGTGTTGCGCTGAAAAACTGGTTTTGGTAGATGATTTGAACTGTCTTTGGACCTAGAACTGATAATACTGCTATGATTGCTGTTTTCGTTAGCCGATTCCGAAGACTCTAAACGAATCCGTTTTTCACCATTCAACTTCTCATCTTCACTGGAACCATTTTCGCTATCTCGAGAAGGAGAGTGATCATCACTTGGCCTGTTTCTTTTTGTGGTTTTAGCATCTATAATAAAATAAAATTTACATTATAGCCATGACTTACTAGGCACTAGTTTCTTCCATTGTTTGATTAATTGTTTTGCAACTGCAATTACGGAACAATCTTTACATTTCTTACGAAATTTATTAATAATCAATCCAATTCCGGTTTTTGTAAGAATATTTAATGTCATTTCTATTTTACCTAATCTTTCCATATATTTTATAATGGTTTCAGGATCCTATTTACGAACCATGTTAAATAAACATAAAATAATATTATTTCAACTTCTTTATTAGATTCTAAAATCTTTTGTAATCTTTTACTAATCTTGAATGTATCTTCCATTACAATAAGTTACAAATAAGCGTCTCAAATTTAAACAAGTTTAAACAAATAGCAGAAATTTCTTTAACTTATTTTTTTAAATAATTTTAATACGCAAAGAAACACATAATATTGTTAGTTTCATATAGTTATAAATTATATTTTAAATTGTTATCTATTGTTATTAACAGTAACATTAACAGTAATATTTAACTGTAAAAATATAAAGGTAAAAAGTATAAATAATAAATAAATTCGTTAATTAAAATAAAAAGTAATCACTTGTTACTTTTTCATATTTAAAAATACAGAAGCCACATTGAAGTTATAAGAGAGAAGGGAATAACATTTTATTTAAAGAGAAGCCGAGAAAACACTGACCTGTGCAAAAATTATTTTTATTATAACCAACACATTGTATTGAATTACACAATATACTCTGAACTGCTTCACATTTGGTCTTTGGCTTCTAATGTAATATTATTACTGAAATAAATATTTTACAAACTCGACTTTGTTTTAATATTAAATAGACCTATATAGTCACCAGTGCAACGTTGGAAATCTCAAATATTGAAACCTCAACACATACCTTCGCGATTGTCAGTGGGATAACAATCTCATTCCAGTCAGAAAACCTTCTAAAAGGGAATACGGAAAAGAATGTTTTGTAGTCATGCAAGCATGTTCATTCCCAATGTATGATTCAGCATGTTTTCCTCATGCAGTTTCTAAAGATAAATGCTTTAACCGAGAGTTGGGACCATCATTCTGAATCAGTGTCCAGATGTGTAAATATAACATCATCTGGTAGAGTTCGTTTTTCAATTTTGCCATTGTCAATCTTTTGGATGTGCTCTGTTTATATATGGCTTGAGATATCTTTGAAGTGGAGAACTTTTATACAGTAGCATGTGGTATTTGCATCCTTGTCAGAGGTTTTATTAGAATGTTGCTTGTATACATGAGCTTGTATAGTCTCAATTGCGGAATCATGTTGGAAACTTTCTTTACATTCCTTATAGGAAATGCAGACCACCTTAAAGTTATATTGAAATATTGCAATATTCAATCTAGTGAGATAGTTCTTGGATACTTGCATATTGTGCCTTGAAAAATTTAGGTGATTTACAATTGTCTTAAGCAGAATTCTGATGAAGGTATGTTTATCTGATCTATTTTCGCGACATTGGTGACATATGACAGTCGGTTGATGATCAATATCAATATCAAGAATGAACGAGTTGAGTAAAAGACGAGCACCTGAACCTCCCGTAAAATTAAGGGATGAGGTCGGTGACTCCCAATAAATGAGACCAAATAACTGTGTAAATAAATTGTAAATAAAGCCAAGTAATTTTATTAACGTATATGTATATGTAAAGATGAGAAGCCTAATCGTGGTGATAATTATAATGACAATGCCAAGAACCCTACAAGCTGAAGAATCAATGATCAGATGCCAGAAAGAGTACCCATACCGAAGAGAAGATAGCACATGTAGTAGCTTTAAATCAATCTGTGAAAAACCCAACGAGGAATGTGAACAAATCAAGTTACAATGTTCGCAATGTCCACCCACAACTGAAAGTTCGACGGAAGTGCAAATGGCTCAGACAATAAAAACAATCTTGGAACAAGAAATGAAAGTTATCAGAACCCAGATAGCAACATTAGCCAAACAATTTCAAAGTCAGAAATCAAAGAGAGAATCCCAAACAGATCCAGCCGCAATGAGAATGATGGTAATAATATTAGAGGAAATAAAACAACAGGTAACAACAGCCACCAATGGACGTTCAAGCAATTGTAAAATAGTAGCAAAATCTGTAGAGGAAATGAAAGGAAAAATAACTTCCATCATCAAAGAGGAACCCAGCAGTAAAAATGAGGTAACGAAAACCTTGAAAGAAATGACAAGGGAAATCATAACTACCATAAACAAAAACCCAATGAACTCCGAGAAGATGATTAAAACCCTAGAGGAAATAAAGAAAGTTGTCACCTCAGAAGAAAACAAATTCAACAAACCCGAAAAATCAGAGATTATAGATACAACCCAATTAAAAGAAATTATGAACAAACCCAAAGTAATAGAACCGAGAGAGTCTGAATCTCTCACAATATTGATCCTATTAGCGGCGAGCCTAATGATAAACATCACCGTACTGAGCCTGATTGCACTCAAACCCAACTCCAGTAAAGAAAGAAACAAAACCCTCAAACTAAAAGAACAATCAAGGAGTATTCGTATCCCAATGGAAGAACAGCTAATCCAAACAACGAACCAACCAAGATACTTCAAATCTTCCCCAAACATTGAAACCAGAGCTGTCATCGAGACGAGATCCCGAACAACAGAGTTCTATTAATATGGCACCATGAAAGTAAAAACATTTCGTGACATTATAAAACATTATCAACAATTGTGATTTCAAAGACTGAGACTGATTATGACTAATAACATTGATTCTTGAGCATGATAATTTTATTTTATGTGGACTGACCTCGGTCGTTCTTTTCCTTCATCTTTCAACCCATCTGTAAAATGTAGTGTAATAGTAGCCTTTTTATGTATGTGGGTATTGAGGTCACGACCCTGTAGCTCGTGGACCCAATTTGCATGTAGGCACTTGTAATATAGTGCAAGTATTCTGAAAATTAATCTTATTCATCTTCTGATTTAAATTGCGGGTCGCAATTTTATGGGCCCCCGAGTGTTTTATGTTGGGCTAGAACTGATTTCTAGACCCAAACTACTAATTATGACTGAAATGTGTAGGTACACAACATGCAAAAGCAAGAAGTATAGCTAAATATTAAAAACTACACCAAATAAACAATAATAATTAAAGGAGAAAACAACAGAAAAATAAACACAGAAATTAAATAAAATTATACCAAAAGCAAGAAGTGATGCAAAATCTAACTCAAAAATAACCAAATAAACATAGAATTACAAAAAGCAAACTCGAATAACTTAAAAGATGGCAAAAAACAGAAAAAAATTCCAGAAAAACCCAGAACATTCCATTAAAATGGCGATGACCATCACCAAAGCCATAAAAGTTAGAGAAAATAAATAAATTAGTATTAAAAATAATAAATCTTAAAAAGAAATTCATAAAACACCAGTTAGAATAAAAATTAAATTAAAAGTAAAATAGAATGTTCTGGAACCGTTCCAAATCCATCATGGACGTCAAATTAACGAAAAATAATTAAAAAATAAAATTTTAAAAATAAAAACAAAAATTATGGCACAAAAATTGCCATTAAAAATATCAAAATCGTGAAATAGAAAATTCTGGAATAAAAAGAATTCGAGTTTGTTTTAATGCATCAATACATACACGTGTACAAAATAGGTATATATACCGACACGTTTCGGTCATAAATCAATCTTTTATGCCAATATTTTGCTGAAAATTTTTTTTGGAGAATCATTAGTAAGCTTTTGACTTGTCGTAATTTTATGCTAATTATATTAATGTCAACCTTTTTTTTATTAAAGATAACTTTTTAAGATTTTATGTTTAGTAATTCTCGACGGATCAGCGGCGTCCGAGTACGTCTCTGATCGGTCCTGCTTATAATTTTAAAAAATATCGATTTGGAAAATTTCATAGGACATGCCAACATGCACTATCTATATTATATCAATCGATATTATATGTTTCTTTTGTGTTCGGGTCCTTCGGAGGTCGAACTACTTCATGGTTCTGCCATGGAGTTAGGTCGAGGAAAACCTCCGTCTGACTCTTGGTATCTATGTAAGGTCGACCGTAAACGGTTGACTCCACACATAACACTAAGGTTTGTGGAAGTGGTCACAGTGGGGCCATGGAAGCAATATTCTTCCCGACTTATTACGTAATATACAATTAAACTCAACACTTAAAATTCTGAACAAATAACTCCACACTAAGGTCTTAATCTGAGTAGAACTCATACCTAAACTTACACAATCATGCAATTCACATTAATGTAGACGGTTGATCAGTTATGCTTAGACATATGCCGAATTAAGTTTTAATAATAGTAGTTTATAGTAATTAGAGTAATGGAAAGGATGAAGATATTCGGCATACGTATAAGCATAAAATAATCTAGATGGGTCTTCGAATCAATTCAATGTAGCAAAACCCCAAGATTAAATTGCGAATTCCCACGTTAAGAGAGTTATAAGCACCGAGTTGCAATAATTTTGTTAAGTATAAAGCTACAAGTTATAACCGATTACGATGTTTTAGGCACGAATTAAGGCCAGAGACTATAACTTAATAGTTTAGAAATTGGAGGTATAAATTGTGGATCGGGAATGGCAGTGATCAGGCTCTTAACATGGAATGTCAATCCACCCAAAACTAGTAATATAGAGGTATACCGCAACTTTGAAATTGTAACTCATAGATAGTGGCAGGAGATCCAAAAGTAATTGGAGAAACGATGTTAGAAAACAGGAATTCATAAAAACTTATGCGGAGCCGTCGATAAAATTATCAATCCAAAAATATAAAATGATAATTTACAAATTATAAAATTACCAGTTATAGAGTATAAAATTTGAAATCACAAAATATAAATGATGCAATAAGTGTATAAATGGTGAAACCTAAAATCATAAGTAGCAAAAGGAAAAAAATTTCCAACTTATAAAGCATAAAGTTATAAATTAGGAAGTACGAACTTATCAAGGCAAAATTTGAAATTTCAAATTGTAAAGGAAAATTCATGAATCACAAGATATAATTATAAATTGAAAAACCTAAATTATAAATTATAATTCTATGACACGTTCCTGAATATTTACTTTAAACGCTTATATAATTCTCAAACAAGTATAATAGTAAATTATAAAGATTTACAATTAATCATTACTATCATCATTAGCAGTATTATTCAATTATTAACCTTACTATCTTTAGTCTTATTATTATGCACCTTATTATGATTATTATTATTACTATTAAAATTCATGATTGTTATTCCTATTATTAGTATTATTATCACTATCGCCGTATCTTTATTATCCTTGTTATGATTGTTATTATTATTATATTTGTTAGTATCACTATTATCATTATTATTACTATTATCATTATTAGAGTTAGATATCTGTTTGTTTAAATAATTGAGAATTGGCAGATTTTGTGAATTAATTAAAACTTGTTATTATAAATTCTTTGATTAAATATATATTATTAGTTTTGAAGATTTTTGCTGCAAATTTAAAGATGGATTTAACTGGCGACCACGCCGAAAATCAAAATATCAACGCCATTTCAAAATCGACAAAATCGCTAATGGAATGCCTACCGAAATCATGCCAAGACATGCTCACACTGAACATCAGACGATATGATGGACGAGGTTTAAAAGAAGCCGAAGAATGGATCAGAGATATAGAAGAATGGTTGCTGACAAATGGACAGCGATTGACAAGCACTTTCGATGTGTTATTAGTGGCAGAAGCAAAGACATTGTGGGGAAACGTCAGAGAAACAGAAACAACAGATGTAAAAGCCAAAGCGTGGTTCTTAAATACGTTCACAATTACAAAATCAATAACTGACAAAATCAGAGAATTGGCAGCTATGGAACAGGAAGATGATGAAAGGTTTGCAGCTTTTGAGATACGGCTAAGGAAAGCTTTAGCTGAAGTTATAAATTCAGGACAATCTGAAGAAGATATTGTTCAAGATCTCATCGCAAATAAAGCACGCGATGCGAGATTGAGAGAGATACTATTGACGAAACCAGAAACAAAAATTGAAGAAACTAGATCATTGGCGAAAATTTTTGAAAGTAACAAAAATGGAAACCATAAAACAGAATTTATTAAAGCAATCGGTCAAAGAACATACGCTAGCGTGACTGAGGGAGGGAAGATGAGAATTCAAAAGAATACCCAAGATCCCATGCATACATCATCACAAAGAAGACTACCAGAAGACCAATTTAGTCACCACAGATCAAGAAGAGACGAACATCCTATACGCGGACCAATACAATACGAAGGAAATAACCATGGTCGTCGAGAACAATCTCCAAGAGAACAATTCTTGAGAAATGCGAGAATCCCGAATAGCTCAGAAAGGAAGCTGCCAGCAATATCCATGAAGAATATTGCAAGGAGGCTGTACAATGAAAGTAGGGGACTACCACAAGCATCGGTCCCAAAATTAACGGTAGGTGATTGTTTTTGCTGTGGCGAAAGGGGACATAGAAGGTATGAGTGTCCACTGGGAAATAAATGCCTGATATGTGGCAAGGAAGGACACGGGTTCCGAGATTGTTTTTCGTTACGGAAAGATGTTCCACAACGATATCAAAGAATAGCGTGCATAGAAGAAGAAGATTCAAAATCTGAAACAAGAGATTACACCGAGAACAGCCAGGATTTCAGAATGGATCACAGCAATATGGAAGATAGATACAATGTCCCTGAGAAATATACTATATTGAGAGAAGACGGAAAAAACATCAGCGACTCCATGGGTTTCATTTCGTCGGTGGAGTCAAGACAATAAATTGTGAAATAGGAAATGAACGACGAAGAGACGAGGCAGAAGAAGAGATGTACCAGACGAAAGATGGAAGAAATTGGAGTAAAATAATGTTGAATAATGCCGAAACAGAGATGTTATGGGATTCCGGAGCATCAGTAACAGTTATGAGCAAGAATTTGTGGGAGAAAATAGGCAAACCAGAACTTAAACGTAGTATGATATTATTGTGCGGAGTTTTTTCAACTGGAGGTGAAGAAGCAATGGGATACATGACTATACCGGCCAAGTGGAATCAGAAGACCAAAATGATCACAGTAGTAGTGGTAAAAGAGATCAAACCCGAATTCATAGGGGGCATTGATACAATGAAAGAGTTTGGAGTAAAGTTAATGAAAATCAATAATATAGAAACGTCATTGATAAACAAAATTTACACTGATGAAGAAAGAATAAATAAAGCACTTGTGGCGATGGCAGGTGAGAATAATAAAGATATTGAAGGAATGATCAGGGAATTCGGCGGAATTTTTATGGCATAACAGGAGGCCCAATAATGCAACATCCTCGACGTCAACCAATGCACATGGAGAAAAGGATTGAAGAACTGATAAAAGAGTTAAAGAAAGCAAATGTTATTCGGTGTTGCAAGAGTCCTTGGAATGCCCCGTTAGTGATAGTAGGGAAGAAAGATGGATCTATCAGGATGTGTGTAGATTATCGTGGATTAAATTCCATAACAGAAAAAGAGTCATTTCCGATGCCTAACACCAAATTCTTACTAGACTGTCTCGCGAATGCAAAAATATTTTCGTCAATCGATTTAGGTCAAGCGTATTATCAAGTGGAGTTAGCTCCAGAAATTCAAGAGATGACTGCATTCAGTACAAGAGAAGGACAATTTTGCTTCAATAGACTACCATTTGGCTTAGCAACAGCTCCTGCGACATTCCAGAGACTGATGCACACAGTGCTAGAAGGAATGCTATTCAAGGGAGTAGTAGTTTATCTAAATGATATCTTGGTATATGGTAAAAGTCAAAAAGACCACGATGAGCTATTAAGGGAAATATTCAGAAGAATTCAAGTGGCAGGACTGAAGATAAATCCAGAAAAATGCAAATTCAATAAAACAGAATTGTGTTTCCTTGGTCACACAATTAACGAGAAGGGTATCCAGACAAACAGGAAGAAAGTGGAAGAGATCGAGAAAGCAGAAGTACCAAAATGTTCAAAACAATTGAGATCGTTTCTCGGATTAACGAACTACTATAGAAGATTCATCAAAGACTATGCCAAAATCGCCGAACCATTATACGCTGCAACATCTGGATGCGATAAAGATATAAGTTGGACTAAAGAATGCAATGAGAGCTTCCAAACTCTGAAGAGACGGTTGTGCGAAGCACCTATCCTTGATTTTCCAAGAGAGGATAGGACTTTTATCTTAGACACAGACGCTAGTTTTGGAGCCATTGGTGCAGTTTTGAGTCAAATTACAGAAGATGGAGAAGAATCTGTCATAGCTTATGGCTCGAGACATATGTCATCACATGAAAAGGGATACTGTGTAACCAGGAAAGAACTGCTCGCCGTACATGAATACGTCATGCATTTTAGAGAATATCTGTACGGAAAAAAATTCATAATTCGCACCGACCACAAGGCATTGGTTTTCATGAACACTACAAAAACGCCAATCAGTCCGCAGTTCCAAACATGGTTAGCTAACCTGTCGGAATATGATTTTGAACTAAAATATCGGAAAGGCGAAGAACACTCGAATGCAGATGGACTATCAAGATTAAAAAGTATGGTTTGCACTCAGTGTCAAACAAGACATAAAGAAGCTAAGCAAGGAAAATCAAAGATTAGATATATATATACTATCCAAAGAACAGAAGCTATGGAAAAAGTATGGGAACAACAACAAAAGGACATTCGGTTTCAAGAGCTGCGAGAGATATTGGAAAATGGATGTACACGGGAGAAAAAGAATTGTTTTCCTTTTAACGTAAAAAATACACGAATTGATGGAGGATTAATAACAGTAGAAAAGAACAAAAATATCTTAATGTTAGTCCCAGAAACATTTGCAGGCCTGTTAACAACAACACTACATGAAGAACTATGTCACATTGGAGTTAAGAAATTATTTCATTATATGGAAAAGATATTTTATTGGCCGAAAATGCAAGAAACAATCCAACTCTGTTTACGATGTTGCGAGATCTGCGCTAAGAGAAAGATCGATCAGACAAGAACCAAGGAAACATTTATTCCTAGATATAGCTCTGAATTCCTAGAACAGATTGTTATAGATGTGGCTTACATGGAAATAAACGCCATGAAAAAATATATGGTAGTAATGGTGGACCGTTTTAGCAAACTGATTTCTTTAACTGCAATAACAAAGCAAGACGAAGGGACCATTTTCAAAACAATACTTAATAGTTGGATCTATCGATTTGGAAAACCGAAGAGCATTTTAACAGATAGAGGCCGAAATTTCGAAGGGAATTTCCTAAGACAGAAGCTACAGAAACTTGGAATCAAACAGGAATTCAGCTCACCTTATCAGCACCAATCAAATGGTTTAGCCGAAAGAGCCATACGATCGATAAGAGATCTTATTACAGCAACATTGGCAGGCGGATGTGAAGAGAGAAACTGGCACGAACTTCTACCCAGAATAGAGTTCACTATAAATAGCAGTCGACAAAGTGCTACAGGTTTATCACCATTTGAGATAATCTATGGACGGAGTGTTAACCTACACTCTAACCTGAAACAAGCCGAGATATCAAGAAGCGAAAGAATCGAAGACGCGAGATTTAATTCGAGTAAAGCCGCAGACACTATGAGAGCTATGGATAAGACAAAGAGGGGCACCCGTGTTTTCGAGGTGGGGGAGGAGGTACTCGTACGTAAAGAGCCGCAGAACAGGCACAAGGATGGTATGCAATACGATGGCCCATATAAAATCGCCAGATTTCTATCACCTCATCGAGTCGAACTACATTCACAAGAAGGAACGAAAGAAAGAAGAATCGAGTGGCTGAAGAAGTGGAAAAATTCTTAAGAAGGGGAAAGTTAGATATCTGTTTGTTTAAATAATTGAGAATTGGCAGATTTTGTGAATTAATTAAAACTTGTTATTATAAATTCTTTGATTAAATATATATTGTTAGTTTGAAGATTTTTGCTGCAAATTTAAAGATGGATCTAAAGATGGATTTAACTATTAGTAATAGTATTATCATTATCATTATTGTTATTAATATTACCCTTATTATTATTATTACTATTATTATCATTATTATTCTTATTGTGATTATTATTGAGTTTCTTATTATTACGAGTATTATTAATCTCATTATCATAGGTAACACTAGTACGATTATTGTAATATTAGCTTGATTATTGCGGTTATTAACACCATTAATATTATTGTCAACATTAGCATTACTAAATACATTAATATCCTGATTATTGTTGTTCTCATTGGTAATCCTATATCATTAAAATAATTTTCCCTTATTTCTTACAAAAATAAAATTTAAAGCCGAATTATCGATTTGGGAATTCCCTATTGCTAATTTTAACTACCCAACCTTATCTACCAATAAAATCCCGGAAAATTACAAAATTCTATTTTTAGCAACACCCCCCCCCCCAGGCAGACGGCGTCAGAGTACCAGTTTAAATCATATATAGGTAGGTGTATGTATATATATGCCGATATTGCGGGGGCGTGTAGGCAGACATCCATACATAAGTGTATGTGTGTGGCATAGAGACTCAAAGAATAACAAACATAAATTACCCTTGGGGTAGCTTGGTCACCGCCGTTAGAATAACAAAATAAATATGATTAACTGAAATAACCCACTAAAATAATTTATTAGTCCCCAGAAGAATTAAATCCATATACACATCCAAGCATAATACAAAATCCCCAATGAAAAATAATTCGATTTACTTACCTAGAGGATTAAACTTATATTCGAGTCAAAGTAAAACACCAAATTCCAAATTAAACGTAAAATAACTCATTAAGATTTCAATTCACATTCAAATTAAGGCAAGCGAGAAAATCCACATAAAATTTAACATAGTTTCCCAACTTACCCGGAAGATAAAATTCATATGCAATCCGAAAACAAAATTCCAAGTATATAATTGTGAATCAACAACATTACATAAGTCCACTCTGCATCACAAATATATCAAAGTTTTATAACTCGACTTCAGAATCACCCTGAGGGGATACATTTCCTGGAGTTGGGAGCCTTAGAATTTTCCCTGACCTCGGCCTTCACGTTTCCCGACATGCGATGGTTTGCGTAATGCTTCGTATACTGACGATTGGAGGCCACTTGCAGTTCCTATAGCGCTCAGTGAGTGAGCCTGTCCCATAAGGAGAAATTGGTTGGTAGAACTGCCCTCGGAATAAGTAAAACTCATTGCCGTATCAAATTAATGAAGTCTCACTTACCATGGGAATTATTGGATTCCCTCTCCAGAATCGCCGAGCTGTCCTTGTTCGTCTGAGAGCCATAATAGTTGACTGACCGATAGTGATTAACTCGAAATTTCGACCAGAGATTAATATTACTTAATTAGCATTAAAAAGCTTATAAAATAAAAATTATATATTTGAATTGATTTACCTTACTTAATATATTGACAAAAATCATGGCTTAAAGATTATTATTTAACCTTGATGATAATTACTGCGATAAAACAAGGAGAATTAAGAATGAAGAATGTTTGATAATTTTAATAAATTATGAGTTGGAAAGTAAAGAAGTGTATTGATGAATTTAAATAAAATTTTTTTTTAAGTTACTTGTTTCCCCTACTGATAAAACTCTGATAAACGAATTACTATGTAAATTAAAGCTCAAGACCTCGTACATGACCTCCTAACTTCATTCGATAAGTTACTTTGACCGTGTAAAAATTGTTACATTTACATTACAGACATGTCTCAATCCAGCTCTAGTAGTGACGAGGGTACCGACCAGCGAGCGGTCACCCGACTCCGGTCCCGGTACGTCTGGTACCACATCCATCGGTGGAGCCAGGGACGGGACCTGGATTGTTCTAACCGAGTAATCCGGACGGGCCCCGAAGTAGATGCCCCGGCCTGGGTAAAGGTAGAGCCGGAGAACAACCGGTTACAGGAGGCCCGAGATCAAGCGGCCTGGGATGTGGAAGCCGCTCAGATGCGACTCAAGAAGATCGAGTTACATATCCAAGCAGAAAAAGAGGGAAAAACCGTGGAGGACCTAGAAGAGGCCGAGGCAACCCCGCGGAAGAGGGGAAGGCCTCGCAAGCGACTGAACTGACTCATCGTCAAAATTTTTTTTTTTGCAAATTATCATCCAGTTGTGACTTAATTAAACTTTAATTTTAGTGATAATTATTTTAGTCCTTTTAATAAAATATCTTGTGTATTGCGTGCTTAACATCTGAAACTATGTTTATTTATAATATTGATTTTATTTTACAATTGAATGAGTAGTATGCTGCAAGAATATAATCGTTGAATTTATCTAGTGTTCAAACTATTGGAAAATTTGCGAAAGGATAGGGAAGAAGCTCAAAAACAGTCCGAGGAGCTCCGCATACGAGTAGACAAGCTCAAGGGACGGTGCCGAGAACTAGAAAGCACCTGGTTTAGTCCCGAGGATATGAAGAAGAAAGTGGCGCAGGTCCTTCAGTTGCAGGCACAGGCCGCTCAGGACCAAATGGAGATTCGCGCACTGAAATTGCAGGTGCGGGTGCTCGAAGCCGAGCGAAACGAGCGGTTTGTACAGGAATCCGCAGCAAGACAAATACGGCCATTGACCGTGGAACTCGCAGCGATATATCCCCCAGCCGCTGAAAATAAGCCCAAAAGAAAACGGCTTGGGCGAAATATCCGTGAAAAATTAAAGAAGGCCAGACTGTCTGAATACGAAAGGCAAGTGGGTTTGTCGCAAATGGCTACGACGGGAGAAACCGGCCCCACCAACCGGCCGAGTTGAACTTTTATGCCATGTTGATTATTTCTGTAGCATGTTTTATATGCCGTGTGGTACTAAACTAATGTTTCTTCTGCTTATTGTTAAACTAAAATATATTTTGTAGCGTTAGAACACTGTCTGGTATGTTTTATGACTGTCTGAAAACGAGAGCTTGCGTGTAAGGTTGGGAGAACAATTTTGATAAAGGGACCGGAGAAATCGGACATACACCTTCTATCGGTAGTCCGTGAACCCATGGAGTACTCGACAACTATAGTGCTTTGATGCGCTCACTTTTTGCGAGTACTCAACCCTTGGTACAGTACCAACGTTGATTACTCAACGGGTACCAAGCGGAAAACTAATGTTGTATTTTGGGTTACGCTGGTAACAGCACTCAAACATTCAACCACCAGTAACCCACCAATAGTAAGAACCTTGATTCTGTCATTGGAAAGTTCAAAGACGAGAATAAAGGTCTTAAATATAAGGAATGGGTTTTTCTTAGACCTAAATGTTATAACTTGTTGGGTGATGAGGAAACAAAAAAGGCTAAAGGTGTAACATTGAAAGGTAGTGACGTAAAACATCAGTCATACCTGGATTGTTATAACACTAACCAAATTTTTTCGGTTCCTCAGACTAAAATAACAAGCAAAAATCATCAAATTTTTACAATTAAAAACACAAAAATAGCACTAACTAACAAAGACGACAAAAGGGTTTTGGTGGGGAAAAATACTAGTCTTGCATATGGGCATGTAAGATTAAGTGAATTAAATGTTGAAGAAATTGTTGGAGAAGAATTTGATGAAAATGTTGGAGAAATTGTTGGAGAAGAATTTGATGAAAATGTTGAAGAAGATGAGGAAGAACTTAATGAAGAAGATTTTGGAGATTATGTTGGAGAAGATGATATCGATATCGATGACGTTATTTTGTCTGATGAGGACTAATTTTATTAAATAAAAGTTTATATCTATACATTTGTTATTTGTTTGGTAAATTTTTATATTTGCTATGTGTCTAGTTATTTTTATGTGTTTAGTTAATTTTTTATGTGTTGTATAGTATTTGGTTGATATATTATTATTATTATTATTATTATTATTATTATTATTATTATTATTATTTTTATTTCATAAAAATTTTCATTAAAAATTATCTTAAAAATTATTCTATTAAAATTTCCATTAAAAATTACCATTGAAAAATATTTCATTAAAATTTCTATTAAAAATTACCATTGAAAATTATTTCATAAAAATTTTCATTAAAAAATTTCAATTCTCAAACACCTACTATTATTTTGTTAATAAATTTAAAAATTTTACTTTAATTTACTTATTTAATTTTAATTTTTTACTTTGATTACTTAATTTTAAAATTTGGACCATTATTTACTTTAATTTAATTTTTAGAACCATAATTTACTGTATTTGAAAAATTTGAACCATTATTTACTTTTAATTGAAAATTTGAACCTTAATTTAGTTATTTGAGCCCATTCATTACTTTAATTCAAAAATCTTAGCCTATAATTTACTGTAATTCAATTTTAGGCCCATAATTTACTTTAATTCAAAGAAATCTGAACCTTGATTTACTTAAATTTAATTTTTTAGACCTATCATTTACTTTATTTTTAAATTTTAGACCCATAATTTGCTTTATTTTAAAAAGTTACTATGCGTTTTTAATGTAAACAACCTTTTCTATTGAAGTTCTCAAGACCAAGGAGACCCCCTCACTATAGTCTGAAAAATCCATGCTTTTTCTAATGAAATTCTCAGTTTATTGAAAAAAAAAAATTTTTTGTATTTAAAATCCCAGAAAAAAAAACATTGGAGCGTACGGAACCAATTATGTAATCAAAAAATGTCTACGGAAAAAGTTATGCAATCAAANTGGTCAGATTATACAACAACCGGCAATTGATTATCATTGAATAAACATTGATTTGACTTTTTATAATATAAACATTAACTTACCTATAATAAATGTTTGTGTGTCGTAGCCAGAAGTGACATTAAATTAGCTTTGTGACATTAAATTGGCAATTACACTATAGAAAGATAGGAAAAATTGCTGTTGGAAAAAAATAAATAAATACACACAAACACGGTTCACAAAATTTCTATAATAAAACATTGATTTAGCCTACGGACATTTAATAAGCTAAAAATTT
Organism: Schmidtea polychroa; assembly: GCA_959609185.1. Classification (NCBI taxonomy): domain Eukaryota; kingdom Metazoa; phylum Platyhelminthes; order Tricladida; family Dugesiidae; genus Schmidtea; species Schmidtea polychroa. The sequence goes on along the minus strand of CAUHTR010003836.1, from coordinate 21,123 downwards.
TAAAATAATTAATTATAAAAAAATGTATGAGGATATGTCAGAAGCTTCTTCAGAATCGACTATTCCATTTTAAGTAATTCATAGATGAATGCTTTTTCAATACATGGAAGAACAAGAGATTCGGTAGATCACGAATAGGCAATCGAATTTATAGCAATATGTCAAAAAATCGATATCCCAATATTTCTCTAGTTTTGGCAATATCACAAATTATTATTGAGCCATTTATAACCGAATTGACTGTAAAACTATGGCTCTGGATTCATTTTGATCCACGATAATGCATCCATCCACAATAATATATCTTAATTGAATAATCAAATTGAAAATTTGCCTCCATATAGTCCATTTTTGAACCCCATCAAAAGTGTGTTCAGCAAAATTAAAAATGGGGTAAGAACTAAAGTTTCTTCGGCTGATGGATTTAGCAGACAGATTCAATGACAGATTTACTGCAATATCACAAACAAGGAACTTTGAAAACCAGATAATAGTAATTTGAAAAATCATATTTAAAGATTCTTCCCTATATGCTTGAAGAAACTGGATATTTTAGGTAAACTATGAAAATTTTAATGTATATTTAAATAAATAAATAAATATCTTACTTCTTTTTTTTCATAAATTTAACATAAAAATTTAAATTATAACTAAAACCAAAACAAAGCTCAATTGACATTTCTAAATCAATGTCTCATTAATGATTATCAATAGCGCTTTGTTGTATAAATTTCTTAAAAATCAACACAAGTCAAACATCAATATGCTGAAAGTCAAAAGACAACTGCTACACGTCGAATCTATCATCGGACTATTGTTACTCCATTGGTTGGTATTGAGTCAATTTGGAGAGATTATGATGCTTTCGAAACTTCTATTAATAGCGTCGCTAAGAGATTCGGGATTATATGAACGCAAGGCGAGTTGCAGGAGAATTTGGAGCTGAGATTTCAATAGATGGTCAAACTCGAGAACAGGCTTTTTCGACTTATAAACTTGGAGTCAAGCAAATGAAAATTGATAAAAATAAAAACTTCGATAAAATTCCTTTTGATTTATTCAAATAGAATTGATTATTTAAATATCGGAATAGAAATGAGAAGACTAGGAGCGTCCAAGGAAAAACTGCAGAAAGATAATATTGATGAAATTTCGATGTTTTCAGAAGGGTTAAATTCATCTTTATTAATTGTGATGTGACTTTTTTGAATTACTTTCTATTATTATTTTCATGTTCAAGTAATCTTTTCTAAGAATATTTTTTTATTATGCGAGTATAATATATCATTAATCTATACCATGTTTTCTAGAATTATGCGAGCGGAATAATTTTTACCACTAGAAATTTTCTTATGTTCATCCTACTTCCAATTTCCTAAGTATGCGATTAAACCATTTTATTTTAATTCAATCTATTTCATGAAAGATGTAAATTTAAAAATATAGATCATGAAAGAATAGATACACGGGCGTAGTTAGACCTGTCCTTGGTGGCTAAGAGAAATAAGTTTGGGCGAGGCCGGTAGGCAAAACTCGCAACTTTGTTTCCCGGCGAAATATTCGCATTTGTCAGAGTTAACGAGATCGGAGTGTACATATGCAAGGAAGTGGAAAATCTGTTATTGAGAAAGCAATGGAGAAGGACGGATGGATTGGTCCGTGGAGAAGGAATTAATGAATTCATTTCACGTAACGAGACGAGATAGCGGGAAACGAAGCTTCAAGGAGTGGCTAGCGATAGAATAAATAATGGTTGATAAAAGTAATTAGATTGTTAAAATAAATAATTTAAATGATATACAAATTTATTCAATAAGAATGAAGCCTTAGAAATACATTGTAATAACTTATCCCAGGGTTTATATAAATAATAATATTACCTTTCTAGGAACAACTCGAAGCGATCTAGAGTCTGAATGGAATGCTAGTCGATGAAGACTAAAACAAATGCGACGAATTTTCTAGAGTTTCGATGAGAAATATGCAGAAAAACCGAAAATAAGAACGATTTTTGTGTCTATTTTGCAACAAATAAAAATTTTGAGCTAAACATTTTATCTTAGATGTTCAGTATGTCGTGTTGACCCTAACTTAAAAGACCACTTCGCGAAATAAAATTCTTTAAATAACTAAACCCTAAATGATCGGATGTCTTGCTAGCGTCATAGAAATAACGAGTACTGTCATACTCCAAAACCCCAACCACTACCAAAGATAGAATGCAAACTTCGAGCGTAACACATGCGGGAGATCAAATCCGCCCCTAAAGAAGGACAGGGAAAATAATTGAAAACACTGTGAACGATATGAATTAATTACTCCAACTGTAAAAATAAATGGCTTTTTTGAATAAGATGCTTACATTTCGACTTAGTACTATAATCAGGAAAATTAAATATATGGAAAGGACTCCAAGTCCAAGGAAAATGATCTCCTTCCGAAAAGAATCTAAAATAAATCGAACTTTAGTTTAATTATTAATTAAATATAATTAGTAAACTGTCTCATGACATGTTAGGAACAATTGTAATCTAATTTTCTCAAAATAATATTAGACAATTCGTCTGAGAATTCCGATATTAAAATCTTGAAATTTTATCGAAACATTTTCAATGCGTTAAAGCGTATGTTTTCCTTAGAATAGTTCAAACCAGATGACAGCGAATAAGGAATGGAGTACATAGGGAAATGATGAGGGACAAGGGAAAATGAGGCACGACACGTTCTACGATAGACGATGAACCCAGCGACCCGTCGGATCAATAGCAGTTCTCGTTACAGAACTCACCTTTCGCCGACAGTCACCCGCTAAATCGGAGTAGCACTGGGAAATCCATTATAAACTTTTCTGGTATTTTGAAATAAATAAAGTTTGTTTTGATAATTTCGAACTATAATTATCATCAATGAACAATCTTGATAAAAGCAATATTTACAATGAATTGTTTGGGTCGTGGTCCCTAGGGCGCGATTAAAGTCACTGACTGTTACTGGAATATATATATATATATATATATATATATATATATATATATATATATATATATATATATATATATATATATATATATATATATATATATATATATATATTATATATATATATATATATATATATATATATATATATATATATATATATATATATATATATATATATATATATATAATTATCTCTAAAGTGTTCAGTGTCGATTATGCAAATAGAATTTGTGGGTTCGTCGGTCAAAGTAAAGAGGACAACAAAATAGCAATTCCATTTGTTCTCAGCCAGCTTCATTCACATTTGGAATTACTGATTGATATCACATAAAGGAAACGCAAGGCAAGCTCCAGCCATCTGGGAATTACATTTATCATGTTTATTAATACAATTTTTAAAGTACTTATCAACAATTAAATTAAATTTTGACAAAAACAAATATAATTGCAGTCACTATATCCCGAATATATTTTCTCTATAAAATCCAATAAAATCGACAAAAACTATGCCAGTTTTAAAATAAACCGCCAAACTCTGACTAACATATTTCCTAAAATACCGGTATCTTTCATCCCTTCGTCCAGAATATATTATAGTAGAACGCGCTTGAGACTTGTGAATAATCGAGTGAGATATGGTATACGTTCATAAAGGGTATAGATATGATGGGAAATGTTTTCATACACCATTTTAGGACAAAATAAAGTAATATCGAAGTAAGATTAAAGAAAGAATTTACTTCTGATTTTGGATATTTTATGCGAACTAATTTATCACAAAACATTTCTTTTAATAAACTACTTTTTGAAATACCTATGGGCCCCCGTTGAGTATTATTGAGCGGCTTGTGCAAATAATACTCGTAATGTAAGATTATTTCTTGTTAGACTATTGAAAATCAGACAATTTTCTTTAGAAAATCAGAAATCGGATTCAGAAATGAATATCTGCATTGAGTTACCTATTCAAATATATACAAATATCTAGAAACCGACTAAAATCTATACGTTTTTCTTTTTAAATAACATCTATATATCAAATAATTTACAAGTATTTTAATACAAAACCTATGATACAAACCATATTCTTGTATTAATTACTATTTCGTCTGTATTTTATCAACCATTTTTCTCAAACCATAATAAAACCTTGATGACAGAACTTTAGAGATAAAACCTACTACGGGATGATTTTATTTGTATAAACCAGTGGTGGCCAACCCAAATCAATCGAAGGGCCAAATTTTCGGAAAAATACTATCACGGGCCACAATAAATTCATTTAAATAAATATAACTCGTTTTTACGATTCAAGTAAACTTAGAATCAACTTTTTAAATTAAAAACATGCTTAATTCGAATATGAATTCTAAAAGAGACAATTATTGATTTGATGTTTAAAATTGTGTCCGGGCCACAACAAAACGCTTCGCGGGCCTCCGGTTGGCCATGGCTGGTATAAACCATATTTATGAACATAAGCTATAAACCGCGGAAGATCATCAAGTTTTTAAATATTATCTATATATCAAATTAAAACAAGTATTTCAATACAATACCTATGATATTTATCCCTGTTCTCGTATTTATTACCATTCCATCTGTTTTTTACAACCATATTTCTCAACCATTAATAGAAATTTGTTATTAGAACTTTAGAGATAGAACTTATTGAGGGATGATGTTATTTGTATGAACTTCATATCTATTCACATATCTAGAAACCGACTAAAATCCGCATGTTTTTAAAATATCTATGAAATTACTATGAAATTACTATGGAAATACCTATGGATTTACTCAAGATGATTGTGTTTTACTTGAATTAATAAAAACCTTTGTAAATTTTGCCTGAAATTGCAATATATTACTCACTAAATTGCCTGTAAATTGCTGAACGTTGTTTGAAAATGACCATATTGTTATTAAATTACCAAAGAATCTGATAAAAAATATTTAAAATGACCGTGGATTTCAAAGTAATATTCCTATGAATTTGTTAAATATTGCCTGAAAATGTCCGTTTTTACTTAAATTGTATAAGAATTTGTTAGGTGATACCACTGGCCGATTTAAGGAATCGGGTTCAGTCGGTATTGGTTAGTAAGGCTCCAAAGAAAAGTTTAAGTACCCCTTTTCGAGAGAGCATAAAAAGTGTTTTTTCAATTTCCCATTTATCCCATTTTAAAGTCAAATTCCATGTCATTTCCAAGCATTCTTTGCGTGCTCTATCTGTTGAAGGTTCAAAGCACTCAGTCACAGGAATAAATCATGTCAGCTTGTAGGAGACAATTAGCTGAACTCATATTTTTTAAAACTTTATTCCTCCAAAGCAGAGATAGGAAAAGTTTAAGTCCGTTTTCTCTTGCAAATCATAGGCCTGTTTTACTTCATTTGAGTCATGATTTTCTTCTATAAAAACTGCTAGACATTCACTGACATTGTGAAAAATCGTATTTGTACAATATTTGTATAAATAAGCTAGCCAGTATTTGTGTACTTGTTCTTCAAGGCGATTTACAAAATTATAATAATTACTCTTGAATTTCCTAGAATTGGTAATGCGATAATTTCCTGTAGGCATATCATTTTCCAAAAGTTGACAGGCACCCTTTTCACCCAAAATGTTCAAGTAATCTTTCACTTTGTTCTTTTCCGTGTCAAATCATGCTTGTAATTTAAAAATGTCATTGAAGTGTGTCCAATTTAAGAAAGTTTTATTTCAACTTCAGGTTTTCTGTTTTCTACAGCAGGTTCAGTCACTTGAGAAGGAAGCACAGATGTTGTAGGAATAGTTGTTCTGCACTATGGGGTAAAGAAAAAGACAATAATCTTTATTTTTTGCTTTGTCTGCTGCTTTCAAATTGCTTTTTCTTTTGAGTTCACGCTTCTCAGTATCTGATAAAAATATTTCTTACCCATTGTGAATCAGGAGTTAGGTATAGGAACATAAAATAGATTTCGAAATTCCTACTTGTATATTAGTGATGAGAATGATACTTTGTATATTATACAGTTTTTTACGTTTGTGGAGGGGTTCGTATAACATTTATCTCTTATGTAGGAGTCAAATGATCAAATAAATTTGATAACTGGCACCATTACCTCAAAATAAACTGTTTATTTATCATCATTAATTTTCTGATTTACCCTTAAATATTGCTCCTTATTGATGATTTCCTCTAAGCATACACACAATATTTTAATCTAAAAACACACATTTTTCATAAATTTTCTTACAAATTACATGTAATTGTTAAAAAGTCATAATTTTGTCCTTATATACTTTAAGTAATTAAACTATACACATATTTCGAATGAATAAACACATATATAATGTAAAAAAGAATTCAATATGTGTATATTATATAAACACACAAACTTACTTGTGTGTTGATTTTTAGTTTTGCAATGAATAAACGCATTTAATATAGAAAGTGAGAAAGTTGTCGAAAAATAAACTGACACTCACACACAACACATAGTAAAAAATGCATGCAAAATTTCGATATATTGAATCGTTGTAATAAATAATCCATTTCAAAAATATTTAGAAAAAAATGACCGAAAATTCCGAAAACTCAACTTTGAGTTGTATGAAGACATTATTTCATAAGATTTATCTTCAATTTTTAATAATTTAATAGTTTTTTAGTATTTCACATTGCCTTGAAATTTCAACTATGCCGTCCGATATTGATGTTGGAAAAAAACTAGAAAATCGTAAATTTTATTAACCTAAATTTAAAAATTACTATTTCTATAGAATTTCAGAACTTGACAAAATCAGATTAGTCAATGCATTGAAAAATGGAAGATATCTCAGTGACTTGGGATCATTTTTTGTCAATTTCGGTAATCCCAGTTTCTCATCGGCATCCATATACAATCCATACGTTCCAAGAACATTTGAGAAGGCATCACATGTTTACGTCCGGAACATTTCAGATTCAAGTCTGCAACCAAGATATTCAGGATCATTTAAGTTAATCGAAATCAAGGATAACAATGTCAAAGTTATTATTAATGACTCGACGTTAAACTCTGGCGTTTGAAACCAGCCCTGGTTTTGCTTGACGATATTTCTTTCCCCAACGATTCTCGTACTCCAATAAACGAATTACCAGAAATCGAGAACCCATGCATTGAAGAACCATTACTTCCTATGAAAGATAATCACATACTTGATTTATTTTCGGATACAACTGCGTAGACTCCGAACACAACCGCTTTGCAACATATTCTTAAGAAAGCAAAGCAAATTCCTAATCAGATGAAGAAGATAACATATAGGAACTAGGTTCGCTCCCGATCTACCAATCAAAGGCCCCACACGCCAACCAAACTAGTCAACGTTTATTTCGAATGACTTCAATTCATTATTAATAAAAATATCTTTGGATCTTTGAATCACCTTCATCATTAATCGCCGCACACCACTTTTTTCACCATTCTTGATAAAATAAATTAATATATTTTATTTATATTTTAATAAAATCTATTTGTATATAGGTGCACCAGGACATTTTTATCTATAGTACAGTAATCTTCACGCTCTCCGCTTTTTCCGATGGGGGCTGATGTAGTGGTTTTTCTAAAAAAAATAAAATAAATTTTATGTAAAATTTGTTTTAATGATATTTGTTTAAGTTGTTTTTTGTATGTTTTTTGGCAAAACACGAAATTTAAAAAGATTTTTTGATATTAATCATTTTTTAATTTGTTAGATCTTTAGATTTTAATTCGTTTTGAATAGGAGTAAAGAATATGTTAATATTCACGGTGATTCTATTTACAAAGTGAAAGGTATAGCTATAATCGGTGGACTTGGAAAAGGTGGCCATCGTTGGATTTTCTATTCTTTCACATAGAGACTTGTTTGAAAATTAAAGGAATTATTGAAATAATATTAATTGGATTTTATCGTCAAGATGAACAACTGTTTCCGTTAATTTATTAAGCAAAACTTAAGTTTAAAATATAAATAAGGAATAGAATTCCACTTCAAGCTTTATCAGATGAATCTATGTTATACGGAAATGTGGTTGATTGTTTGTTTCTTGATTGTTTCTAAATTTTTCTAATAATTACAACAACATATTAGAAATTTCAAGTCATTATTGACCAAATCACAATATTGTGTTATGTGAAAGATTATTTATGCATGAGCTGTATCAATAATGACAGTTGTGGTGATTCTTTAATCATTATTTGTTAGATTTTAGATGGTTATTTCGTAAGGAAGCAAGTTTTTAAACATTACAAATTTTTTCTTAAAATCATCTCCCTTATGAAACGAGGGGCTTCCTCCTTTGATAATTTCAATCCGAAAGTTAACTGGAACTGATAAAATATTCCAATTTTTCTCAATAACCTGACTAAATATCACATTTGTAGTATCTTGGTTTGAATCAACGTTATAATCATTTTCTGCTGCTTCCAAATCATATACGTATATTTTATGTATTTGGTCGTCAATCTCGTCAATTTTCTGCACTACTTGATCTTCTATAGAATGAATACTGCTAGCATCGGAGGAAACAATATCGATTGTAGACTGAGGAACGTCTTTTGATGAACTCTGGCCATCCTCTAGTTTCTTAACATATCATAGCATGGATCCTGGCAGTGATCTCAGTGAGTCACACCTTTTCTTTTTAGATTTTCGCTGCTGGCAGCCACTAGATTTGTGCACTCCATGTGGCATGATCGAATTATCTTGAACAATATAATATTATATATTTAAATTGTTGAAATGTAACTATTTACATGCGCAATTTAATTGAAGGCTCTTTATTTTCTTCCGCCGCGCTAGCAAATCATATAATAACCAAAGTGTTGTACCAATAATTGGTAATAAATTAGGAGTACAAATATATTATTAGTGTGTAGCCCAATCCGCCCATCATGCATTGCAAATGGATTTTTGTAGGGCAGCAACAGCAGCTATGTACCGGTACCAATTGAGAGGGTTCACAGCAGGTCAATGAATGTTTGCGTGTCGTCATTATCATAGCAGTAATTAATTACTAGTAATACTCACTTTTTTTGCTGTTTATCTGTTATAAAAATTACGCCCTGTTCTAATTTACTTTAAACAGGTTAGTGATACAAATTATAAGTTTTACAAAATTTACTGCTTTGATAAAAAACGATTATGTACATCATACCACATTATACCAAATGTCAAGCCAAAGATGGTACCTCGTGCGCATTAAGTACTCGGCCTACGGAAAAGCCTCCAAGTCTATTGATCTATTCTACCTCATTAATTATCATGTTCGTAAATAACTCCAAATTTTGATCCGACCAGCTCTGAATCTCATTAAAATGAGCCCCAGATCCTCTACAGACTGCATGGTGGCACTCCTGACCCAGTTCTGCCTTTTAGTCATGTATTTATTTAACTATGATCGGTATCCACTTATGAAATACTACTGTACCGAGGAATTATTCATTTGGTGTCACCCGGTTCGGTCCACACCTCGCACCCGCCTAGCGCCGCCACTGACCATTAGGTATAATTGATTGATGTAATATGTCAGTTATTTTTAATTTTTCATACTTTATTATCTAATATTTTATACGTCTTAACACAAAACAAACTCATTTAGAAAATTAAATTCATAAGTAATCAATGTATATTTGATAGAAATACATGGTTATTTATCTGCTCAATAATCCTGTTCAGCTAATTTAGTATTGAGAAAAACTAATTTCTTTATTGGTTTTAAAAAGGGTTAATCTCATTATTTTCTCATTTATCGCTCTGGTTCTCAATATGACTCAGGTTTCCAACATGATTTGAGCCTTCCACAATGTTTAGGTTTCCCACATAGCTACTAAATTATTTATTTGTAATAAATTTGAATTTTTTGAATATATTTTTCTGGGGGTTCCTATTGATTTGATTGATTGCTTTATTAGTCTCACCATTTGCCATTCGTACATACCTGTTTACCTTGAAATACATCAATTTTTAATTTTTATCAGTTTTTGGAATTTTATCAATTTGCACATGAAATTTGTCTGCACTCTCAAATGTTTTTTGTGCCTATTTAGACGAACCGCAACAATATATTTGATACTGATTTGATATCAGTTTCACAATTCAGGAGGGAAATTCGACACGATTCAATAATACTATTTTCGGTGTGAAAATTTACCCGTGAAATATCACCATACGGTTAACCATACAAAACATTCACAGATTCACCAACTATCACTCTGAATTGGGAATGAAGAGCCAATGATTATCAACATCCACCATTGGTCCATGCGAATTATATCAGACAGATTACTATTGGTCGTTTATCACAATATGGAAATTGGTATTAATAGGGTTATACCTTCTTTCTATAACAGTTTCTTATGATTCTGCATATAGCGGCAATTTTGAATCTTTGGCCAATGGGGCTGGTCGTATGCCAATACACTTATTCCAAGTTATTCATTCCAAGCTGCTTGGTATCAGTAATGCCTTATACGACCAAGACATTCCATGACAATAGTAATGTCCGATGTGCCGCTTGGTGTTCTGCACAAGGCAATACGTGCTCAGCATATACTCTCAATCAGAATGCATGTAATAGTTATATTAATGATGTCACTATAACCAACAATAACATCGCTTGTTCTAATCTTCAGATATTTTATAAGAAGAATTTTAATAATCCTTTGGATAATAATTTAGCAGTAAAGTGGTTATTTATTTCGTGCAATTTAATATTGCAAATGTCATATTCTACAGCAGTGACTACATGTCAAAATAAGGGAATGTCATTGCTTGAGATTACAACTTATAGCATTTTTAAATGGTCTATTCCATTACTTCCAACTAATATGTATTGGGTTGGTGCTTCATGTCCTGCCACAGGTGACAGCAGTTCTCCTTCATGCTATGTTTGGAATAAATCACAGAAACCCGTAAATTCATCATTTTGGGCTCCAACTCAACCATCAAATTTGTTATCGGAGCAAAGCAACGTCATGGTTACTTCACTTGGATTTATGAATGGAGGATCAATATTTTTGGCATGCGGCGTCTATTGTGAAAAGTCACTAACAGAGCCATATTTCTGAAATGACTTATTTTTGGTAATCTTTATCATCCGTTGCACTCAATTAGTCTTATTAGTCTTATTAGTCTTATTATCAACAATTAGCAATCACTGACCTTTGAGTTCCCTGATCTGGGTGTCATCATCAAATGTTATTATCAATATAATGAATAAAATATTTCATTTTTAATATATTCAATCATTAATTTAATAAATGATATTTATCCTTTTGGTTGTAGCATTTATATTCATATAAAATACAAAGGAAGTCTTGACAACTGGTAAAGGTGGGGCTTGACAACCCAACATTATGTACTGCATTCATGATAGTCATATCCCAGTTCTGATTTACTCTTATAATTCCTGAGATTCTTGACAAATTTGACCTGTTATCTCACAGTATCAAATTCCCAATAGTGAATGAAAATTGGTGATACTTTATCCCTGGGAATTAAAATGTTTTCCATTATTCGGTGCTTCATATTCTCACTATTAAAATGTGTCATAGAATCTTTTGCTGAGAATTAGATAATGTTGGGGTTGTCGGTGAAATGTAAAATTTACAATTATTATCAACAAAGAAAAGATATGTACCAACCAAGCGTATTTTATCTAGTGACAACAATAACAACAAATTCCAGACAATATAAACCTTTATTAATTATCACAAATGATTATACAATTTCTAGCATCCCGGGATTGGATGCCTTAATTTCAACGACATCAAATAATTATTCAAAACAAATTATTATTGGGTGCTTATTACAACGCTTCAGTAGAGGATTGATTTTCCACCGCTAGATACCCCCTGCTAAGGATCCCTTAAAATTCCTAGTATTTTTGTGGTCACAAATGTTTTATGTAGGTCGACTGAAATTTTATGATTTTTCACTATTTTCAAGATATTTATACGTAATTTTTTAGTTTTATGTATGTCAAATCGACTTTAAAAACAGGCCACCACTGGATCAATGTAGATCAAATCAAAAAATTAAGTAGGTCAAATAAACACACACGCGCGCATTCTATAATTTTTTTAATAAAGAAGTCTAAAAAAATCGACTTTAAAAACATACTACCGCTGGATCAAATACACGCACACTATATATAGTTTTAATATAAAATATATAAAAGTCATACACACATACTTTTGGGAGTATAAAAAGTGGATGTGTGCGTGTATGGGCTATAAATAAGTGATATTCCAACAACTTTTAAGAAAATACATGTAATTTTTTTTAATATATGAAAATGATGTATGTATATGAAAACGTCAATATGTAGGAAATTTTAAGAGGAAAATTTACACTAACTTTTAGAGATTATTAAAAATGTTGAGGATACCTAAATAATGAATAATATTATAAATAAATAAAATAACCTGGGGGAAAACCGATAAGGTGATTGGGATTGCACTCTGGAACTTGGAAGAGAAAGGAAGAGAAAAATTGAGAAATGAGAATGGAGGAGCAAATAAAAGAAATCAGACAACAAAGCAAGTCATAGCTAATTAATAAGTGCAAAAGGAAAAAAGAATTCCAAATTATTAAGAAATAAGACAAGAGAAAAACTCATATCTTGACAGCTTGTCAGAGATATCAGGAGTGCAGGAAAAGACGGAACAACAAAAAAGGGCAAAACATGGCATATTTTAATAGCATACGAAGAGAATGCCCAACAATCAAATGTCATAGATGCAATACACGAGGACACAAAGAAAGAGAGTGCCACACAAATATGGAAAGACGAAATCATGGAAGAGGTCGAGACCAAAGAAAGATGTCAGGATGAAGAATTCAAAGAAATACTTATCAACAAAGAAAAGATATGTATCAACAAAAGGAACGTACATCAAAGATAATGGGGAAACCAACAATATAACAGAAGAGACATTGCAGCTATCGAGTCTGATGACGAGATGATAAATACAAAACATTCAAGCCAGTCAGACGAGTATAACAGGGAGGATGATCCATACGAGCACGCTCCGTCAAACGGGACATTGATCGGAGCAATCTACTAAGTAATTTTGATTTCAACCAAAGAATGAATGATAATGGTATGTGTATTTTAAGTATGTATGATGATTGTATGATTGATAAAGACAAAGTGTTTTTGAACGTGATATAAATAATAGTGGTAAAATAAATAAACCAAATATATATTTTAATAATATTATTAATAATGGTAGTGTATTAATAATAATGTATTAATAATAATGTATTAATAATAGTGTATTAATAGTGTATTAATAATTAATAATAATGGTAGTGTAGAAACCACAAAGTCGAATGACAAGGAAATTCAGAAAAAATTAAAAGAGGAGATGAATTAGTAAAACATGATGGAAGGATTAAAGAGAAAATTTACAAATTTCTCAAGAAAAATGAAGACTTGTGTATTAATGAAATTGTAGAAGATATTAGAGAGCAGAATATTTCGTCAAAAGAAGAACAAAAAAGACCAGTGATAACATATAATATAATGCAAGGTAGACCGAGTACAGGACTGGGTATCCAAGGGCGGAAAGTAGATTGTTTATTGGATTCAAGAGCGCGAATTAATATGATGGCTAAATCAGTAATTGATCGATTAGAAAACATCGAGATAATAGGAACAAGTGAATCACTAAGATGTTCAAATAACACTAGATTAGAAACTATGGGTAAAATAAACATCAATGTTAAAATGGGCGATAGTGAGAGAAATGTAACATTCATTATAGTAAGGAATATCATAGTAGAAATAATCGGAGGAGTAGAACTACAGAGGTTATTTGGTATAGAATTGAAATGTATACGAGATGAAAATGGAAAACGAAGTGATTTCATTTGCGAAATAGAAGCCAGATTTGGGCGGATTATAACAGATGAAGAAAGATTACGGCATGCCATCGACGTTTTAAAAGTTACCGGAAATAAGAAACAGTTAGAAATATTTCAGGCGAACAAGAACGTTTTCATGGCAGATAAATGGGATATTGAGTGTACCAATCTAATTAAACATAAGATCATCACGAAAGGAGAGCCAATAATGATTAAACCGAGACGTCAACCAATAAATTTGGAAGACAAGATTGAGGAAGCAATAAAAAATCTAGAAAACAACGGAATAATTAGGAAGTGTAATTCACCGTTGAACACAACTTTAGTTTGTGTATGGAAGAAAGAGAAAAAAGACATCAGGCTTTGTCTAGACAGCAGACAATTAAACAAAATAACAGAAAGACAAGCATTTCGAATGCCAAATGTAGATGAAATTTTAGACATCCTACACGGATCCAGATATTTTTGCTCGATCGACTTGGGAAATGCTTATTACCAAGTGAAGTTAGAAAAGGAATCTCAAGAGAAAACAGCATTCTCAACAAAAGAAGGACAGTTCTGTTTTAACAGGATGCCGTTCGGTATTGCAATAGCACCAGGAACATTTCAAGAATTATTGACGAAAGTATTGAAAGATTTGTGGAAAGATGGAGTGATAGTATATTTAGACGACATACTAATATTCACAAAGACAGAAGAAGAACACTATAACGTATTCGGAAGAGTTCTAGGGAAGATCTCAACAGCAGGACTAAGATTGAACCCTGATAAATGTCAAATATTTAGGAAAGAAGGGAAGTTTCTGGGACACATAATAAATAAAGACGGCGTACAAACAGACCATACTAAGATAGGAGCAATATAATCATTTCAAAAGCCAAAATGTATAAAGAATCTGAGGAGCTTTTTGGGTATCTGTAACTATTATCGACGGTTCATAAAAGACTATGCAAAGAAAGCAAGAGCACTAGAAAGCATATGCGGAAAAAACAATGAGAAAATAAAATGGAAAGAGATGTGTGAAAAGGCTTATAAACAATTTTATATGTCTCTCAAAAATTAATATCATTAGAAGCTGCTAGCATATCTTCTAAATTATTTTTTAAATCAGGTTTAAAAGTATAATTTTGTATAATATTGTATAATTTTCAAACAAATTTTTAGCGTCGAATAAAATATTTTCAAAACCATTTATTAAAATTTCTATATTTAAAATATACTTATTTAAAAGTTATTTACTAATAAACTTCTTTTAAAAAGCTTGTATTTTTTTCAATTTAAAAATTATTTTAAAAGTTATGTTAATAGTCCATTATTTATCATTTAAAATTATCTAATAAATAATTGAAATATTTAATTCTCAACTGACAACACCTCACAAATATAAACAATTATACTTTCACATTGAAAAATTACTATAAATATTGAGTTAAAATTCAGTATAGTCGCCAATTATTTGGCGACAACTTCTTGAAAAAGTAAACCTCAGAGAGAAAATAAAACAGCAGAACAAAGCTAAACACATTTCTATTTATGAATTGAAATAAATATTTTATAATCCGACACAACAAAAGAACGATCACACAACACGAGAGAAGTTTCAATTTTAAAGAAATTATTTTGATTGGTAAATTTTGTTGTTGAATATATCATATTTATAAAAGTCTTATCTTAGTTATTTTATATAAGAACGAGTTAAGTTGGGACTCTCAAATATATTTAATCTAATGAATTTTAAATTTGTAAGTCATAACGTTACATGAGTTTTTTTAAGAAATCCCTGACCAATTTCTCTGAAATTTTATATTTTTAAAAAATAAACTAGTGATTCATATTCTGCTAAAAAACAAATTTTATGAAGAAATAAATTTTTCTTCCACCCTGTCATTTAAACCTGCAACCCTGCAACATCATAGAAAATCAAAAAGAGTACTAAGCTCACTAAACCATAAGTAAGTCATTTTATGTAACGGTATGACAAAGAATTTATGAAAAATCTAGTTTTTCTTGAAAATTTATTTCTTTGTCATATATCTTCTTTTTTATTTTTTGTGTAAAATGTTATGTCTTAATTGCTTTGTAAATTATTTGGTGTCTACATTAATCACTTTTGATTTCTTTACTTTATATTTCTTTATTATATTATATTAAACTACAAATAAAACCATTAATCATATTATGAAAAAATTTCAAATACCCATTACTAATTTACAAATTACATTTATAAATAATTTTATATTATGAATATTTTAATTTAAAATTCCGATATATTTTTTAGATGTTATTTTATAGTAAATTTAAAATTCTTCAACTTATTTCCTTTTGTTTAAATTGATCAAGGAAAGCAATAATATTTCAATACGTAGTAGCTCATTATTCAAACGTTTTTCTACCAATATAAATTTGACATATTTAGTTATTTCCTTATTCTACCTAAATGGAACTTAGGAATTTATATAAAGTTTTCATATTTGTTTTGGTTGTTTGTTCTGTAAAAACTGAAGAAGACGATTATGATGACGAAGAATTTCTACCAGCCATAGCTTCAGATGATAAAAAAATATTCAAGGCGTCGGTTGTGGTATAATTTGATTTAGTTTTTGTTTATTTTTTAACAAACATTATTTAGAGCTGTGGTGGATGAAGGTTAAATGCTCTTCCGGAGGTCAAATCTTTCATTAGGCTTGATGTTCCGTTATTGTAAGCTTCCAATAATTACTGATAATGGATTTATATAAAATTTCTAGCCACAATGTTCAATTTAACGAATCCCCAGGTGCAGATCCTGTGTTGTATTTATTGAATTCTAATAATAGATTTGTTTCAGTAAGCCAGTTCTTGTATTACACCTATTTGTAAAATATTATTTCCAGAAAATCAAACTCATGGATATGACTCGTGAAGAATGCAAAAATCTTTTGATTCATCGTGGATTTTTTATGAAAAGCAAGAAAGAAGACGAAGTTCCAGTGAAATATAGAGACGGGCCATATGGGGATGAAGTTAAAACCGATTTGTAATTCAAATTATTTTTCCATAAGCTCGCTTATGAAGAGGATTTCCAAAATCTCAACGAGAAAGGAAATCTTTTGATGTTAGAGCTGAATATAAAATAATTTGCATTTTTACAATTTTTGTGTGCGAGTTTATGAATTCATAAATTGATTAGACTGGCGACTTTGGTGGAAATCAACAGTATGTGTGTGTATGTGTGTATTATTGATAATTAATTCATTTCCCATTCTATTTTATGCTAGTCATTCTCCGTTTTGTTGACTGCCAATCACACTTGATTTTGATTTAAATTTGTTTTTGATTATACTAATTGTTGATATTAATATTAGCCACGTCATTTATTAGCGTCCACGTGTTTTATCTTGCAATATGAAATGAAAAGTAGTTATCTAGAAACCCAAATAATTAGCAGAGTTAAAAACATTCACATTTGAAGTGTGAAATAAAGATTTCGTGTTAATATCGAACCAAATTACATTTTCATCGATGGAATATTAGATTTTCTGGTTTGATTATAACGAGTTAAAAAATTCTCAGCATGTGGTTTAACTTTTTATTATTATTTTGTCCAGTGGTGAGCTATGCATGTCCTGCGGGGGTTCAGCAGAGCCCATTGTTAACTTTTTAAAAATTTTGCGAGCCCCTTGTTCTTTTAACTGTGATTTTGCGCTTCACTTCAAATTAAAATTTATATTGTTTTAATGGGAAACGTAAAATATAGAACTTTTTTCGTAAAATCAAAATATTAAATTTTTTTACCACTGGCTATAGGAGGCTCACGCGAGTCCTTTGTTAAATTATATGATTTGCGAGCCCCTTGTTAAAAATTTCACAGCTCACCACTGGTTGGGTCATTCTCATAAAGTATAAAAGAGTTTATAAATGACTTGTTATAGACGTGTTGGAGTACTAGATATAATTTCACTAAGTAATTATTTCATGTGGTCTCTATTTAAACAATAAACCATATAATTTTTATTCGTAAAAAAATAACAACCAAAGTTCAATTTTTTAAATAACAATATTTGCAT
This sequence comes from Schmidtea polychroa, assembly GCA_959609185.1. Classification (NCBI taxonomy): domain Eukaryota; kingdom Metazoa; phylum Platyhelminthes; order Tricladida; family Dugesiidae; genus Schmidtea; species Schmidtea polychroa. The sequence continues at coordinate 3,210 of CAUHTR010003836.1, read as the reverse complement.
GTTCAACACCTTAACAGTAAGGAATCTTAATACTGATTAGAACTATTTATGAATATGATAGGGAAATATCAATTACGATCTTTAAAGCTGTAATTTATAATATTTGCTGTTTTGAAAATTCATTTTTAAGATAATTTGCCATTCCTTATCTGGTCTTGTCAAATAATATATAAATATTGTCATGCCAAAATGACCATTTTTTGGCCCACCCCTTCATCACAGTTCCTTCGATTTACCCACTCCTCATTATGTCATTTTATTGTTCACAAAATAAGTGTGATATATATTCCAACGGGATATCTCCTTTTCTGGTACGATAAGATTCACAGTGATTTGGTTAGAACTAAATTTAAATTCGCATTTTACTTCCTTTCAATGCAATATCAATCTTTAATTTTGATATCCTCATTCAGGGCTTCCCTTTGCTGACCAAATTGGTTTTGGGTAATTTATTTTTTTTGACAGCATGCCCCAATTTAATTTCCTGTCGGCTAATTCAATTTTTCTCATCACATTTCAATTGGCTCTATCTAATTAGATTGATCACTCGGGTTTTCTCACACTGGTCGGGCTTTCCATATTCTCGGGTTTTATATTAGCTAATTAATTTTAGTTTTTGTAATTATTTCCTTCTAGGAACCCCCATTAAATTTTTAATTATATTTGAACTCGTCTCATTGTTCGGCATCCAGCCCATACCCAGTTTCCCCCGGAAAATATTCATTTCTAATATTTTTGTACTTAATTATTATTTGAATTGATGTTTTTATTGTTTTTTTACTTGTTTTTGTGCATATCTCACCGAACCCCAACAATACGAGATTGTGTGATCGGTGGCTTTTGTTGAAACGTCTAGTGATTATGTTAACGACAATGTACTGAATTTATCTTACACATTTATTTATTTTACAGTCACGTTGAACGTGACGCTGGCAAAATATTTTGTTTGATTCATATTTTTTCAACTCTCATTATTACTATTAACGGCGATGGTCTAGAATAAGGATATGAAAAAATAATAATAATCAATTAATAAGGATTATCGAAATTACAAAAGAAAGAATGAAAACAATCGAGTATTTACAATCTAAAAATGTTTTAAAAAGTGGATTTAATTGTACCTGTGGCAAGCAGATGTCATTAGTAAAAAAAATACCTTAAAAGATGGTTATATTTTTTTTAGGAAATACTAAAAAAAATTATATATTAATATTATTACATATAGTTTTATTATATATAATTAGAGTTTAATCCGACAAGATATTTTGTCCCCCTATGGGTAATGGTCGCAAGGGTAATTAAATTGATTTAATATTTAAATTTTAATTGATTATTATTATTTTTTTCATATCCTTATTCTAGGACCATCGCCCTATTAACTTACTTAACTCTAACTGATTCTTGATGAGGCAGTCCTTCGAATTTAATTGATTTCCCTACTTTGAAATGATTCTTACAATTTTAAAGTCAATTCAATTTAATGAAATAAATTTTTTATATATATATATAGACATGCAATGAATAAATGAAATAAAATTCAAGCAATGTCTTTAAAAATTTCCTATCGACAGCCTCTCAATTTAGCTTCAGGTTATGGAAAGCTTTTTATTCTTCTGAATTTTAAAAGTTAGGGTTGGTATTGTTTTTAGCTGCTGTTAGCAGTCTTAAATGAGGGAAGTTTAGAACTGGAAATAAGTCTTTCGGAATAAGGTCGGACCCGTCAACACCTTCATCGATGTCTCTCATACTTCGTAACTATTCTAGAAAATATATCAACAGTTGTACTTGCATCGACTCTTATTTGTATTAACTCGTTCTTGGTCATTTATCCAACTTATTCTTAACTAGAGTCTCCATTGCTCTTTCTATCTTTTCATTTATTCTTTTTTTTACATCATCTATTCTCGATTGATTGTTCATCTTTTCCCTACTACAATTTCGTTTATGTCCAACTACCTACTTGTCTATGACTATGTCTGTATTTTCAACCATAATCTGGGCTATTTTTCTCTCCATATTGGATATTATAAGCTTGTGTTTATATATACAATTGTTTATATCTCTAGAATTTATGTGTGTAATGGAGAATTTTTGTAGAACCCGATAGAGTCACCAATATAGATAAAAGTGTCGGGACAATCGGGGTGCTTGTATGTACGATAATAAAAGATGTATAAAATAACAATTAAATAAAATTACGAATTTTATTAACCAAAAAATAAATAATACTTCAGAAAATTGTCAGGTGGCGGTGATTGGATTGTTATTTGCAGTAGATACGATACCGGTATTTGGCAGAACAATTGACTGCGAAGATCCAACGCAAACAGCGGGTTTATCTATAATAATAGAGGTCAAGGATTCGATAAAGAATTTTGAGATTGAAATTTCTTTTGATTAATTTCTGGATGAGTTCGCCTTGGGTCAAAAATAGATCTTTTGTTTTAGGAACTTATAATCAAAATTTGCAGTCGTTATATGGAACCTTTACCTATCACACGACCTTTTTCTTTAACTTTGAAGTTTCCGATTTCTTTAATATTGTACTGATATATTGACTATAAGAGTTGTATGTTTTCTTTTTCTTTTATAGCAATCCTGTGAATGTTTTTTTTAATAGGTGCTTGGTAAGACTTCCGACAATATATATTCTGTTTTTCTAATTTATTTTTTTTTAATTTGTAATTTCTCTATAGTAAATTATTACTATAGATAATTACTCTATAGTTCCTTTTATTGGTTTACGAAGGATACGTCCCGAATAAAAATAATGATTACAATTCGGAATTACAATTAAAAAACTACATTCAATAAATGAACGCTACACTACACCCTCGTTCATGTCATCGTCTATGCTTCCTTCTATATTCTAATCTATATTCTCACTTATATCATCGTTTGCTCCTGACTCACTTTGCCCCCTATTTTCCAGCCTTTAGTCCTTACACTTTTACTGTTTCTCTATACCTCTCTTTGTCTTTTTCGTTCACTTGGTCTTCTTTTAATTTTTCTTGGCTTACTTCTTTTTGTACTTTGTGAGGTCTTCCCTATTTTTCTAATTCTGGATGCGAAACAATCACACGCGGAAACGTTCCAATATATGTGTTGGGTCCTGTTCGACATCCTTCGACAGAACAGTTTGTTATTCCCTGGACGTTATACGCACTACGCTGAGCTTAGCTCAGGATTCGTGAATTTGTCAAGCAAGAA